>SEYY01018034.1:17500-19230 GCA_009176605.1 Armadillidium nasatum
CCAAGTTATTCCCTAGTTTACTTGAATAAAAAAACATTTAGGCTCATCCAAATTTTTAAAAGATTAGGTATGATAAGATTTGTTTATTCTTATGAACATTTTCAATTGTTATACACCTGTATTGTAATGTAATTTTCCCCACCCACTTTTTTATTTGAAATATTTTATGAATTTCATAAATTTAAAAGATATTAATGTATTAATTTAAAAGTGAAGATTACAGAAAAAAATTCTGATTAAAAAATAAATTAAAAGCTTTGTAACCTATTTGGAGATAAATTTTCACCTAAGAATTAAGGTATAATTGGTATAGAATATAATATAAAGTTTGTATTGTTAGAGAAACCAAAAAAGTGACACATTAGGAATTAGAATCATGACTGTCAGAGAGGGACAAAAGTTTAAAGGTAATATAAACTTATATAATATATTTCTACCTATCCTTCCATTGTACCAGTATGGACTATTTAAAGTTTATATCAAAATAATTTGAAGTTTTTGGACAGAGCTTTTCATATATTCACCTTATACATTTATACCTCCAATATATATATATATATATATATATATTATATATATATATATATATATATATATATATATATATATATATATATATATATATATATATATATATATATATATATATATATATATATATATATATATATATATATATATATATATATATTGTAAGAGAGAAGCAGAATACAACTAACTGGAATTCTATTCATATCAAGAAATAGGAAATTTATTCCAAATTTATGAAATATAAAAGTCTGTGGCAAAATTTTTAAATACCAGTTTTCATAATTAAAAAATACTATTATTGCACAGGAACACAATCATTTTTGATTTCTAAATATATCGATACCAATGCTCACCAATTTCAATTTATGATGAAAGAATAAACTCCCCACCACTCACAGGCTGAGTGGTGCAAGGGGCAAAGCCCCCATAGTTAAATATTTGCATGCCCTGTATTTGTATTATTTTTTTTATTATTTTTTCAGTACTAAATTGAAGATGCAAGTGAATGGTACCCCAACATTTGTCTGACTCCTATCTCTAATCCATGAGTGGTCGGGTTTACCCATTTACTATAATGTTATTTAACATTCTATTGATATCAATATCAGGAACAGTATTTACACATTCTGAAATCAAAAATATTACTGTATCTATAAAACAAAGGCATATTTTTTCAATAATAAAAAAACTGGTATTTACATATTTTGCCCTATACATGTTCTACTTTTATATATTAGAATATATTTCCTATCTATCTTTTTTTGATACAAAAAAAAATTCCACTTAATTATATCGTACTTCACTATTGACAGTTTTATTAACTATGCAACTAAATAATACATTTATTTCCAAGATATTTAGTATTGGATTAAAAACATTTAATAATGTATTACGTATTTACTCAACATTTCTATCTTCAGTTCCTTTTTTTTTTATTTTTTTTTACCTCACCACCACTCACGGTACAATTTTAAAATCATTTATGGAACTGTTGTCTCCACAAAACGAGGTCTCACCACTATCATCCCTAGCGCGGACACTTAGTTTCATAGAATAGATAACCGTCTAAAGAGTCAAGAGAGTGGAATATTTAATTTTAAAATCATTTATGGACATAAAAATATCCTTAATATTTAATGGACTAAAAATATCCTTAACTAAGATGGATCCCATCCTTTATAATTACTGCTTCCATAATG
>SEYY01018037.1:5000-17500 GCA_009176605.1 Armadillidium nasatum
GAAGTTAAATTTCTAATATATAAACTACTTTAAAGTTTTTTAACACAGCAAGAAGAAACTAATATATCTGTTATATCATTATGTATCAAAAAATATGACAGAATAAAACAAATAAAAAAACAGTTTTATTTTTTTTAAAAAAATCAAAAAAATCAACAAAAAAAATGATTTTTTCATAAAAAAATCAATTGATTTAATCAACTGATTAAATCAATTTGATTTAATCAATGCCAACTTTGTTTTTTTTATTAATTTTTTAAATTTTTTTTCTGGTCAATTTTTTCTATTAGGATCTTGTTGTTTACTTAACATTTTTGATTGTCAATTACCTAAAATATTGGAACAACACAGATAATATGATGCAGGAATCTGATTCTTTTCCATATTATGATGTTAAATTATATAATAACACTATCCAACGCCTCACATTATATTTTTCAAATTTATTTTAATGAATTTCAATGGAATTTTTCGTTTAAATGAGTTTTCCATTTCACTTAACATTTTTTATTGTCAATTACCTAAAATATTGGAACGACACAGATAATATGATGCAGGAATCTGATTCTTTTCTATTTTATGATGTTGAATTATATAATAACACTATCCAACGCCTCACATTATATTTTTCAAATTTATTTTCATGAATTTCAATGGAATTTTTCGTTTAAATGAGTTTTCCATTTCACTTAACATTTTTGATTGTCAATTACCTAAAATATTGGAACGACACAGATAATATGATGCAGGAATCTGATTTTTTTCCATATTTTGATGTTAAATTATATAATAACACTATCTCACGCCTCACATTATATTTTTCAAATTTATTTTAATGAATTTCAATGGAATATTACGTTTAAATGAGTTTTAAATTTCACTTAACATTTTTGATTGTCAATTACCTAAAATATTGGAACGACACAGATAATATGATGCAGGAATTTGATTCTTTTCCATATTATGATGTTAAATTATATAATAACACTATCCAACGCCTTACATTATATTTTTCAAATTTATTTTCATGAATTTCAATGGAATTTTTCGTTTAAATGAGTTTTCCATTTCACTTAACATTTTTGATTGTCAATTACCTTAAATATTGGAACGACACAGATAATATGATGCAGGAATTTGATTCTTTTTCATATTATGATGTTAAATTATATAATAACACTATCCACGCCTCACATTATATTTTTCAAATTTATTTTAATGAATTTCAATGGAATATTACGTTTAAATGAGTTTTAAATTTCACTTAACATTTTTGATTGTCAATTACCTAAAATATTGGAACGACAGAGATAATATGATGCAGGAATCTGATTCTTTTCCATATTATGATGTTAAATTATATAATAACACTATCCAACGCCTCACATTATATTTTTCAAATTTATTTTCATGAATTTCAATTTAATTTTTCGTTTAAATGAGTTTTCCATTTCACTTAACATTTTTGATTGTCAATTACCTAAAATATTGGAACGACACAGATAATATGATGCAGGAATCTGATTCTTTTCCATATTATGATGTTAAATTATATAATAACACTATCCCACGCCTCACATTAAATTTTTCAAACTTATTTTAATGAATTTCAATGGAATATTACGTTTAAATGAGTTTTAAATTTCACTTAACATTTTTGATTGTCAATTACCTAAAATATTGGAACGACACAGATAATATGATGCAGGAATCTGATTCTTTTCCATATTATGATGTTAAATTATATAATAACACTATCCAACGCCTCACATTATATTTTTCAAATTTATTTTCATGAATTTCAATGGAATTTTTCGTTTAAATGAGTTTTCCATTTCACTTAACATTTTTGATTGTCAAGTTACCTAAAATATTGGAACGACACAGATAATATGATGCAGGAATCTGATTCTTTTCCATATTATGATGTTAAATTATATAATAACACTATCCCGCGCCTCACATTATATTTTTTCAAACTTATTTTAATGAATTTCAATGGAATATTACGTTTAAATGAGTTTTAAATTTCACTTAACATTTTTGATTGTCAATTACCTAAAATAAATAAACGACACAGATAATATGATGCAGGAATCTGATTCTTTTCCATATTATGATGTTAAATTATATAATAACACTATCCAACGCCTCACATTATATTTTTCAAATTTATTTTCATGAATTTCAATGGAATTTTTCGTTTAAATGAGTTTTCCATTTCACTTAACATTTTTGATTGTCAATTACCTAAAATATTGGAACGACACAGATAATATGATGAAGGAATTTGATTCTTTTCCATATTATGATGTTAAATTATATAATAACACTATCCCAAGCCTCACATTATATTTTTTAAACTTATTTTAATGAATTTCAATGCAATATTACGTTTAAATGAGTTTTAAATTTCACTTAACATTTTTGATTGTCAATTACCTAAAATATTGGAACGACACAGAAAATATGATGCAGGAATCTGATTCTTTTCCATATTATGATGTTAAATTATATAATAACACTATCCAACGCCTCACATTATATTTTTCAAATTTATTTTCATGAATTTCAATGGAATTTTTCGTTTAAATGATAGTTAGGTATTTGAGAAATGAAACTTAAAAAATAATAATAATAATTTGACTTGTCTCGTTGTTCAAGTGAATTGATGCCTCTCTGAAGTATAATAAGTTAATTTAACCGAGAACACGCACTATTTTACGAGATACCAATAAACTTACATCTTTATAACTCGGAAAGTATTAGAGCTCTGAGTTAGAGACTTCTTCAGACTGTAGGGCAGAGGGATTGGGAGATGATCACAGTGCACTTAACTCATTTTGGCCATTTTTCGACTTATCAACTTATTCTCCGTGACATATATATATATATATATATTATATATATATATATATATATATATATATATATATATATATATATATATATATATATATATATATATATATATATATATATATACCTCCACCTTTACGGCGTCCTCGTAGCACAAGAGGTGCATTGTCCGCACATAAATTTTGCTTGGACATAGGCAACTCCAGACTTGTCCACTGTGGTGCCTCCTTCTTTCCTACCATCTCTGTTTTGTGGAACTCTCTCCTATTTTCTGTCTCCTTCCGACTTTAATTTCAATTTCTTTAAATCCCTCGTCTGCGCTCATCTAAGAAATTTGCGTTAGGTGGGACCTGAAGGGGTGGTTTTTATTTTTTTGCATTTTTGTACTCTTTATTTTTATTCTTCTAATACCCCCTCCTTGAATAGGGCTTTGCCCGTGAGTAGTGGTGATGTGTAAACTATATATATATATATATATATATATATATATATATATATATATATATATATATATATATATATATATATATATATATATATATATATATATATATATATATATTCGAAAGTTAAGCAAAAAGTTATGCTCAAAATGATCTATTTATTATATAGGGAAATTTTTCTCATTCACATAAATCGTTCATAAAAATTTCGAGTGTGGAAAAAGCATTAAGAATCTTAATTTCCTCTTCTTCTTCTTTATATATATATATATATATATATATATATATATATATATATATATATATATATATATATATATATATATATATATATATATATATATATATATATATATATATATATATATATATATATATATATATATATAGCTGCATATTGAATATTCATATTTAAATTGCATGAGTAGTTCATTTGGGAAAACCATTTTATGGTTTACTTAAACTCTATCTTGCGAGCTGTCTTAGGCATTATGTTATAACCTTAGGATATATATATATATATATATATATATATATATATATATATATATAATATATATATATATATATATATATATATATATATATATATATATATATATATATATTATATATATTGTATTTATTTTTCAATTTGATTTTATAAATTATTTACAGAAGAACAAAATTTAAGCAAATCGCAAAATGCACCAAATTTTTAGTTGCCATAGCTGCATAAAGTTCATTACGGGCATTGCAAGACAGTCTATTCATACATTTCAATTAAAACAAACAGACAATATTCTATTTTAAACAGAAATTCTCCTACAAGGAAGAGCAAGATCTTCAGATTGTTTTTTTTTTAATAGATAATATGAAAGGATAGAAAAGTAGGAGGATGAGAATCCTACACAAAGTTGCTTGGATGAAACGATTATAGAAAACTGCTGATCCTAAAACACCTATTTTTTTCTACCTACATAGTTTGATCTTTTGAGTTCAATTTGAAATGATAAATATGACTCATTTCTGCTAGAAGACAGAAATTTTTAATAAATGAAGAGATATTGAGATCATTGATCTTTCGCACCTTCACATAAGCTTTGAAAATCAATATTTGCACTTATTATTATTATTAAAGGAGAGGACGTAGCGTCGCCCGAAGCCTTGTAAGTATCCCCAACTGGGTTTAACCACTGTAGTGATAGGATAGGCTAGACCATTCTGTTTCACTCCGTTACCCTTTGGTTCGTTCCTTTTCTCGTTTTACCTTCTCAGAGGATCTAAAGTACTCGTTGTCTCATATTGGAGTGCCTACACTCCCACTTCACCTACGCTCTTCTTCACATGCTCCCACAAATTTACAGGCACTAACTCATACAATACCTATTAAAATAAAAAAAATGGCAAAACATAAAGCTGCCTCGGAGATACTTGGAGGGGTAGCATTTAAATACCCATTATCTATCATTCACCCCATCATCACTTGGGAGCTGGCGTCCTCCCAGGATGAGGTTGGTGCAGCCAGAAACTTGCTGCCGGCTTTCCCTGGTTCACGGTCTTCTTTTTTTTTCATTAATTTATGTAACATTCACGGTCTTTTGTCTAATTTCGATCCTTTGTCGAGCATCATCTTTCTCCTTTCTAGACCTCATATCTTGTTCTTAACTGAAACTTTGGTGTTTGACAGCAAACGCTACTTTGTCACCTCCTACTGTCTCTATTCTCAGTTTTCAGTTAAAGGCGGAGGATGCACATATATGGGCATCAATGATGTTTGTTCTCGTGTTTATAATTTGAAATTTTCTAAATTATCTACTTTATGGTTTAAGCTCTCTTGCAATTCCACAACTCAATTTATTTCTTCTATTTATTGCCTAATTCTACTGACTATAAAAAATTCGGCTACTTAAACTCCAAAATATACCTCATTTTTTCCACTCCTCCTTTCTGTGAAATCATCATCTTAGGTGATTTCAACATTCACCACCGACAATGGTTTTCATCTAATTCTTATGATCCAGCTGGTGAACTCGCTTGCTACTATTCTATGGAAAACAACTTTTGAGCAGTTGGTACAAATCTCTACCCGTATCCCTGACCGTTATAGTGATGAACCCAACATACATGATCTTCTCTTAACCTCTTTTCCTTCTCCTTAAACTATTAAATTTTTTCCTCCCCTGGGTTTATGCGATCATCTTCTTATCTCTGTGTCTTGTTCTATCTCTACGAAAATTCCGCAAGAACGGCCCACGCCATGGGCGAGGAGACGTTTCTGGCACTTTGGTGCTGCTAACTGGTCTTACTTACGGTTCTACTTCTCTGATTTCCAATAGAATGATTATTGTTTCTGTGGGAGGGGTTCCTCGGAGTGCACAGAGTGCATAACCTAGGTGATTCTATCTGGCATGGAGGCGTACATTCTATATTCTTTCACTTCAACTAAACCTAACAAACCTTTGTTTAACTCTGCTTGTTCCCGTGCTATACGCCGCAGGGATGCTGCCATCAAGGAATACTGTAGTTTTCAAACTGAAAGAAACTCATGCAACTTATATTCCATCCGGGAAGGGAACAAAATCTATTCTAAGCAACAACAAAAACTCATTTGTACGTCGTGATTACAATAATCTTTCCAGTTTTTCTTCTTCTTCTTCACGTCCTTTCTGTCATTTTGCAGAAAAAATGATAACTCTAACTTTACTTCTTCCCCTTTCCCTCCTCTAGTATATTTTGACGTCACAACTGCTGTTTTACCTTCTACTAATGTTGAACCTTTGCTCAAACTTTTGCCTCTAATTCCACCTTAGACGATTCATGTTCAATACCTCCTCTTTCAATCCCCTCCAACTCATTTATGCCTAATGTTATAATTTCTTCTCAAGATGTAATACTTGCGCTCTCTGAGGCTAAAACTAAGAAGGAGTATGGTCCTGATGGTATCCCTCCTGTGATTGTCAAAACTTCTGCTTCTGAGCTTGCACCCTGCCTTGGTAAACTATTTCGTCTCTGTCTTTCTATTTCTATTTCTACCTTCCTCCTTGCTGGAAGCGTTCGTTCATTCAGCCTGTGCTGAAGAAGTGGGACCCCTCTTAACCCTCTAACTATCGTCCTATTTCTTTAACCCTTTCTCTCTAAAGTTCTCGAATTTATCCTTACAGGAAGATTTAGAAACCTCTCAATTCTTCTGACCTTACATCTGAGAGCCAGTATAGTTTTCGTGAACAATATCCTACTGTTGTTCTTATTTCCTTTCTTTTTGACTTTTGGTCCTCCATTCTTCGGTATTTTGGTGAGTCTTTCGGTGTCGCGCTAGACATATGGAAAGCCTTCGTTAGAGTCTGGCACAAAATTTTGATTTTCAAATTTTCTCTCTTCAATTTTCTATAGGCGTCGTTCTATAACTGCTGTTGTTGACGGCCACCTTTCACTCTTTAAATCTATAAATAGTGGTGTCCCTCAGGGATCCTTCCTATCTCCAACTCTTTTTTCTGTTTTTCATCAAAGACCTTCTTTCTGTTACATCATCACCAATCTACTCATTTGCTGATGACTCCACAATTCATTACTCCTTTCAATTTGAAATCCGCCTCTCCCAACAGCAGTTAAATTACCCTCTGATCTTTCAAATAATCCAAATTTAACCAGAGAAAACATGGTCGTTTTCAATCCCTCAAAAACTCAATTTCTCCATCTCTATACTTGACATAACCTCCCCACAACTATGATATCTTTTTCGAAAACTCACAAATCAAAACTACATCTATCCATAATATTCTCGGTATTTCTTTTTCTCGTGATCTTTCTTGGGAGGATCACATTACTTCTCTTTTTAAATAAGCTTCTAAGAGGTTAGGTGTTCTGAGCCGCTTCAGAGTTTTTTCACTCCAACCCTGTTTCTTGCCCTTTATAGATGCGTTGTTCGCCCCTCTATGGAGTATGCCTCACACATCTGGGGTGGTTCCACTCATACACCTCTCCTAGAAAAGGTGGAGTCTAAGATTTTTCGTCTTCGCAACTCCTTCGCTCTCATTAACTCTCTGCAGGCTCTTTCTACCCGACGAATTGTTGCATCACTCTCTTTTACTATCGGTATTACAACGGAAACTGCTCTTCAGAAATCTCCCGTCATATACCTCCTCCACAGAAAAGGGCTCGTGCGATATGCCTTTCTATACAGTCTCATCATTTCTCTGTCCAACTCTCTGATCCCAGACTTAATCGTTATTTTCAATCTTTCATGTACTCTACTAGTAAAGTCTGGAACACACTCCTTTAATCTATTTTTCCAACTTCATCTGACTTGCACACCTTTAAACACTGTGTATCGGAACATGTCGGCTATTAAAGACCAGATCTCCGGTACTTTTCGAACTCTAATGGAAATTAGCAGGCATCCGGTTTTTGCCCACCAGTGGAAATATTTAAAAAAATGGAAATATATAACGTAATAGAAGAATCAAAATTTATCACCTAAGGGTGAAAAAAATGCTAAGAAGAAATCAAGAACATGTTCTTTTTTTTTTTTAGCAATATTACTCTCCACACTTGTCCTGAATACGAACATCCTTCATAGCAATGGAAGAAATATTTGAGAAAGTTCAATTAAAAACTTAAATGTTCCTTTACTCATTCCTATTATTTAAGAGCCAAATGTGACATACATTTCAATGTTAAAACATTGAGCATTCAGCATTGTCTATCTTTAAGATAAAATGAAACAATGTTTTTCATTAAAATACTAAACAAATTGAAGAGAGAGTGAAGAAAAAAATTTGTAGATATTTCTTCTGTAAAGCAATGTTTAATTAAGAAAAAAGTACTTATCCACCAAAGACATAAATGATTTTTTTTACTTTTAAAATTATAAAAAAACATAATTACTATTAAACTCATTTATAATTATTTAATAATTACTCATATAGACGTACTAAAATGTTTTATTAATAACTTTTGAACCTTGTCCCGTATTTATCTTGTTAATATTGACTGTAATACTTATTGCATTGAATAAATTCATTCTGCTTCTGATGTACATCAAAACTAATTATTACTGCAAATGTTTAATCAAACTTCTTCCCCTTTGTAGACGTCTGAACATTCTTCAAAGAACTACGAATCTCTTATTATTATTTAATAAGATTTTAAAATTTTCCTTTTTAGGCAACGTGCATTGAAAGCCTTCTCAAATAAAACTATTTAAAATAATGAACCATGAATATATATATATATATATATATATATATATATATATATATATATATATATATATATATATATATATATATATATATATATATATATATATATATATATATATATATATATATATAGTTAGACAAAGTATTCAAAGTTGTTCTGGATTTATTATGCATAAAGAAAAAGAAAGTGAATTTACTGGCTGTATCTTTAGAACTAAAAGAAAACCATTGGTGGTGGTGGTGAATCCTGAAACCATCGAGAATATTATTTCCAGAAAAATGAGAAGACGAAGGATTGAGTTCCATAATAAAGTTAAGAGTTGACGAATTTAGGATACTTAGTAGTTAAGAGGAAAATAATCAGAAAAAAAGAATTTCGCTGCATTTTGACAAAAGAGCGCGTGAGCCACAAGATAATATGTTCGAAAGATGCTAAGACTCCAGATTAGAAAAACGACAATAGACAGCATCGTTTAACTCGAATGCGTACAGCAACTGAATCTAGATGAAAATCTATAACACAAAGAGTAAGATGGATTCACGTAGGTTTTACCACACCTGAGTTTCGACTTCGAGCAAACTGTTAAGTCATGAAATAGGGAAGTGATGTTCAACAAAGTGCAAATCAGAATACAGAACTAGAATGTAACAAAACTCAGTGAAAAAATAAAGCTTTTCATAAAGCAAATTCGAAGAATTTAGAAGGCAGCAACCCGATCTTCAGAAGCCACCCCAATTCTAAAACTATAATCGAGAAAGAATAGAAAATTAGCTCCTTTGGAAGAAGCCCCTCTTTACTTCTTCGAGTCCATATCTGCTATCGTCATTATAAAAGTTGCTAACAGTGTGTGTGTATGTGTGTGTGTGTGTGGTGTGTGATAAAAGAAGAAAGGAGTGTAAAATTGAGTCAGTTGAAAATATCTATTGACTGAATATAGCATGATAGGGACAAATATTTGAGCACGGAAGCTAAGTGAGATGCTTCATCTTACCTCATATTCCTAATTTTGGGTAATTTCATTACTCTTGACGGTATCTATACCCTTTACCATATATATATATATATAATATATATATATATATATATATATATATATATATAATATATATATATATATATATATATATATATATATATATATATATATATTATATATATTATATATTATAATAATAAAATATATATATCTTAAAATATATATATATAAAATATATTATATAAATTATATATATTATTATATATATATATATATATATATATATATATATATATATATATATATATATATATATATATATATATATATATATATATATATATATATATATATATATATATATATATATATATATATACAGACCCCAGCCACAGCCCCGGACCTGGCCTCGGCGCAGCTAATAATCAGATAAAACCTGGGTTACCTGCCATGGTTAAAATTGCAAATTATACTTTTTAATGGTGGATTAAATCAAATAAAATAAGAAAATTAAGATTTTTCTTCTTGTTTTTTTTTTTTTTAAATATTTTCTTTTCCTTTTCTGTTTCTTTTTGACCACTCCTCTTCTACTAATGAATCATCATCTTTGTGTTTTGATTTTAGATGCCCCCATAAAGATTTGGTCCTAAAATTTTTACCTGGGGCACCAGAAGGTCTTCTTCTAATTTCCTGACTGCAGATGTTACATTTTGTTATTTCGAGCCTATCCTGAAACATTGTAAAGTTCTCCCATATTGCTGAAAATGATCTTTTAGCCATAGTCAAAGTATAAACAAAATAATCTTGAAATAATGTATCTAAGTGATTCAAATTTGATACACAGCAATAAAATAACAATGATTATGTATAAATACAGGTTATATTGATAATTCTTTATCTTACATTTTTTCAAACTTTCCTAAGGGTCTTACCAAAGTAAAACTTTTGTATAATTATTGTGAATCCAAGAAAAAAAAATTTTTAATAGTTTTTTCAAACATTTTACACAAAATCTGTAATTTTCTGAAATTTTTTTTCTGAAAAAAGCATATAATCATTAATTTAAGCGAATGTTGGCTTTCTAATGCTTCCTTATAATTAAATCTAATTTTCTTAATTAACCTAAAATTTCAGTGCTTTTGACCTCTTTAAAAATTTTAAGCAACCCCGGCCAAGCCCGGGTAAAATTCCAGCCCCGGTCGGTGCCTATATATATATATATATATATATATATATATATAATATATATATATATATATATATATATATATATATATATATATATATATATATAATAATGATGAAATTTCAAGAATATCTTTATATATGAACTTAAAATTGTTTATTAAATCTCTACTGTAATTTTCTTGATTTTTTACTGTTTCATAAGTCCTTTAATATTAAACTGTGAGTAAGGTGAAGTTTCATCCTAATATGAAGTAGATGTGCTTAGTAATATTACAAATATATATATATATATATATATATATATATATATATATATATATATATATATATATATATATATATATATATATATATATATATATATATATATATATATATATATAATATATATATATTCTTCTAAAGATGTCATTTCTGCTCTCTCTGAGCTTAACAATAAGAAGACGTATGGTCCTGACGGTATTCCTCCAGTGGTTCTCTAAACTTGTGCTTCTGAGCTTGCACCCTGCCTTGGTAAACTATTTCGTTTCTGCCTCTACACTTTGACCTTCCCTTCTTGCTGAAAACGTGTGGTCCTTCAGCCTGTGCCGAAGAAGGAGGACCCCTCTCAACCCTCTAACTATTGTCCTATTTCTTTGACCTCCGTTCTTTCTAAAATTTTCGAATCTATACTTAACAGGAAGATTTGGAAACACCTTAATCCTTCTAATCGTATATCTGATCGCCAATATGGCTTTCGTTAAGAACGCTCTACTGGTGATTTTCTGTCCTTACTTTCTATCTCTTGGTCTTCCTCACTTCGGGGTTTCAGCGAGTCTTTCGCTATGGCGCTTGACATACCGAAAGCCTTCGATAGTGTCTGGTACAAAGCTTTGATTTCCAAACTTCTCTCTTTCGGAATCTATCCTTTCCCTCTAATTTCCTTTCCGGTCGTTCTATTGCAACTGTTGTAGACTGTCACTGTTCTTCCTTTAAATCTATAAATAGGGGTGTTCCTCAAGGATCTGTCATATCTTCAACTCTTTTTCTAATTTTCATCAATGACCTTCCCTCTATTACTTCGTCTCCTTCCACTCCTATGCTGATGACTCCATCATTCATTACTCCTTTCAATTTAAAAGACGCCCCTCTCATCAGCAGTTAAATGATACATGAAGTATGGCCTTGGAGCAATTGACCTGTGATCTTTCTCGTATTTCAAATTGGAGCAGAGAAAACATGGTGGTTTTCAATGTCAAAGTTCATTTCCTCCATCTTTCTACTCGCCACAATCTTCCACACAACTATGACGTCATCTTCGAAAAGAGACAACTCAAACCTTCATCTGTCCTCAATACTCTCGGTGTTTCTTTTTTTCGTGATCTTTCTTGGAAAGATCACATTACTTCTCTTTCTAAACAAGCTTCTAAGAGGTTAGGTGTTCTGAGGAGCCTTCGTGAACCTCTGCTTCGGGAAATGTTTGATAATCTGCGTGAACGATATTAACTCTGTCTGTAGCGAGGTGATGCATACTTCGAACACATACATTACGCAAACCATCATATTCAATACGCTAATACTATGCAGGGTATTTTCTTTTAGGATAACACAACCATATAATTTGATCTTTTTATTTCAGAACTGTGTATCTTTTTGAAGTTGTATAATTATTTTCTTATAATAATAATAATAATAATACTAATAATAATAATAATAATAATAATAATAATAATAATAATAATAATAATAATAATAAATTAACGGTTTGAAATACTTGTTATACGGAAATAAATAAATCATTAAGAAAAATGAAAAATAAAATCGAAATTGAAAAATTCATTTTGAAAAAAGAAACAGAAAAAAAAGAAAAA
>SEYY01018037.1:22500-25000 GCA_009176605.1 Armadillidium nasatum
AGCAGTTTTCCAGTTCACGTTATCGGAGATAATTTTTGAGTTAGTAGATTAGTGACAGGAGAAGCTGCAATTTTGGTTACCTGTGCTCACCAATATATATATCTATATAATATATATATATATATATATATATATATATATATATATATATATATATATATATATATATATATATATATATATATATATATATATATATATATATATATATATATATATATATATATATTATTATTATTATTATTATTATTATTATTATTAAACATCAAAGTTTAAAGTTTGTTATAAGGGAATCGAACCCCGGCCCTATAGCACAAAAGCATAGAGTTCCTACCTCTACGCTACTGGCGGTTCAAATTACCTTATATATATATATATATATATATATATATATATATATATATATATATATATATATATATATATATATATATATATATATATATATATATATATATATATATATATATATATATATATATATATATATATATATATATATATATATATGCGTCTGTGTGTGTGATGCTAAAAAGGGGTTCTTAATATAAGCAAGGATTCTCTGTATATGCACAAATGTATGTATATATATGCAATGCATTTTATATATGTAAAACGCAAATGAAAAATAAACTATACGGACAATTAACAATCCCATCTTGCGTTGGAAAAATTGAAATAATATGTGTTCCATTAAACAGAGATTCATGTTAATATCAAGTGCTATTAGATTAATGACTATTCAAATAGGAGAGAGAGAGAGAGAGAGAGAGAGAGAGAGAGAGAGAGAGAGAGAGAGAGAGAGAGAGAGAGAGAGAGATAGGAGAAAATGGAGAGAGAGAGAGAGAGAGAGAAGAAAAGAGGGACAGGGGAAAGAGGGACAGGGGAAAGAGGGACGGGGGAAAGAGGGAGGAGGGGAGAAAGAGAAAAGAGAGGAGAGAGAGGAGAAAATAGAGAAGAGAGGAGAGATAAAAGAGGAGAGAAAGCGGGGAGAGCAGAGAGATAGTCAAATGGAAGATACGTTATAAATTACGATAAAAAAAAACAAAAAACAAAAAAACAAAAAAATTTAAAAAAAACAAAACAAATGTAATATAGTTTTATTTTCACTTTTGTTTTTGTTTTTTAATTACGATTTTAACTTTCCATATTTGTTGATTTAATAAAGAGAACTTTCGTTACAAATTTTAACAACATTTGGATTGTATGAGAAAATCAGAATGAAGAATTTCTTATTTACTTTACAGAAAAAAATAAGCAAGTTAAAATAAATATTTAGTTAAAAAACATCTAAAAGTTGCCACAAATAAGATTTTTTCTAACAAACTTCAGATATACTCGTACAGATTTCCACAAGCTTTTTATATATTTTTAAATATAATATATGCCCTCAAGGGCATTGCCCTATTTGAACAAGGAAGTGTTTTAAGAAGTTTCTTCCTAAGGTCCGCAAGAAGGATCAAACCAGCGCTTCGAGGAGGGAAACTTCATCCTAGAGACCGGAAAGAACGATCAAACCAAAGCCTTCGAGGAGGAGAGCTTTCTAAGAAGTTTCTTCCTAAGACCCGCAAGAAGGATCAAACCAGAGCCTTCGAGGAGGGGACCTTTCTAGGAAGTTCCTCCTAGTACCCGAGAGAAGGATCAAACCAACGTGTTCGAGGAGGGGAGCTTTCTAGGAAAGTTCATCTTAGAACCCGAGAGGACTAAACCAAAGCCTTCGAGGAGGGAAGCTTTCTAAGAAGTTTCTCCTAAGACCCTCAAGAAGGATCAAACCAGAGCCTTCGAGGAGGGGACCTTTCTACGAAGTTCCTCCTACTCCCCGACAGAAGGATCAAACCAACATGTTCGAGGGGGGGAGCTTTCAAGGAAATTCATCCTAGGATCCGAGAGAACTATACCAAAGCCTTCGAGGAGGGGAGCTTTCTAGGAAAGTTCATCTTAGAACCCGAGAGGACTAAACCAAAGCCTTCGAGGAAGGGAGCTTTCTAGGAAAGTTCATCCTAGAGAGAAGGACTAAACCAAAGCCTTCGAGGAGAAAAGATTTCTAGGAAGTTCCTCCTAGAACTTGAAAGAAGGATCAAAATAGCTTCCTCGAAAGTTCGTCCCAGGACCGAAAAGAACGATCAAACCAGTACCCTCGAAGAGGTAGCTTTCTAGGAAGTTTCTCCCTAAGATCAACATAAGGGATCGAACCAACACTTTGAAGTTCATTAGTCAATCACTCTTCCGTCGTATACACATTTATACCAAAGCAAAATTATAAATTTATTTATGGTAATTTTATCTCATTTCAATATAACAAGTAATGTCAGTATAAATATACTTTCAGAATGTAATAAGATAAAAGTGATCTGAGAATGAAAGATGAGAATAAGGTAAAAATGTATTAAAATAAAGTTTAAATTAACAAATAACTTTCCTATAAACTATGAATAGAAAAGAGAAATAAGATACAAATGAAGAGCAAGTTATTTATGCAAATGTTTCAAGGAATTATTCA
>SEYY01018038.1:0-2500 GCA_009176605.1 Armadillidium nasatum
GGGTCCCTCGGAGTGCGCTGAGCGCATAACTGAGGGGATTCTCTCTGGCATGGAGGCGTACATTCTATATTCTTTCCCTTCCACTAAACCTAATAAACCTTGGTTTAACTCTGCTTGTTCTCATGCTATCCGCCGCAGGAATGCTGCCTTCAGGGACTACCGTCGTCTTCAAACTCCAGAATCTCATGCATCTTATATTTCATCCCGGAATCGTGCAAAATCTATTCTTCGAGATACTAAAAACTCTTTTCTCCGTCGCAAATGCAATAATCTTTCTGGCTCCTCTTCCTCTCGCCCTTTCTGGCATTTTGCAAAAATTGTCAACTCTATCTTTGCTTCTTCCTCTTTCCCTCCTCTAGTATCTTCTGACGGTACAACTGCCGTTTTGCCTTCCTCTAAAGCTGAACTCTTTGCTCACACTTCTGCCTTAAATTCAACCTTAGACGATTCCGGAGCTGTTCCTACTCCTTCAACCCCCTCTAACTCATTTATGCCTAAAATTGTAATTTCTTCTAAAGATGTCACTTCTGCTCTCTCTGAGCTTAACACTAAGAAGGCGTACGGTCCTGATGGTATCCCTCCTGTGGTTCTCAAAACTTGTGCTTCCGAGCTTGCACCCTGCCTTGGTAAACTGTTTCGTCTATGTCTTTCTACTTCAACCTTCCCTTCTTGCTGGAAACGTGCGCTCATTCAACCTGTGCCGAAGAAGGGGGACCCCTCTCAGCCCTCTAACTATCGTCCTATTTCTTTAACCTCCGTTCTTTCTAAAGTTTTCGAATCTATCCTTAACAGGAAGATTTGGAAACATCTCAATTCTTCTAATCTTATCTCAGATCGCCAGTATGGCTTTCGAAAGAAACGCTCTACTGGTGATCTTCTTTCCCTTCTCTCTGACTCTTGGTCCTCCGCTCTTCGGCATTTCGGTGAATCTTTTGCTGTAGCGCTGGACATATCGAAAGCTTTCGATAGAGTCTGGCACAAAGCTTTGATTTCCAAACTTCCCTCTTTCGGAATCTATCCTTCTCTCTGTGACCTTCTCTCTGATTTCCTTTCGGGTCGTTCTATAGCAGCTGTTGTAGACGGCCACCGTTCATCCTATAAATCTATTAATAGTGGTGTTCCTCAAGGATCTGTCCTATCCCCAACACTTTTTCTGTTTTTCATTAATGACCTTCTCTCTATTACTTCATCTCCTATCCACTCCTATGCTGATGACTCCACCCTTCATTACTCTTTTCATTTTGAAAGACGCCCATCCCAGCAACAGTTAATAGAGGCAAGGAGGGTGGCCTTGGAGCAACTAACCTCTGATCTATCTCTCATTTCCAATTGGGGCAAAGAAAACATGGTCGTTTTCAATGCCTCAAAAACTCAATTCCTCCATCTCTCTACTCGACACAATCTTCCACACAACTACGATATCTTCTTCGAAAACACGCAACTCAAACCTTCATCTCTCCTTAATATTCTCGGTGTTTCTTTTTCTCGTGATCTTTCTTGGAAAGATCACATTACCTCTCTTTCTAAACAAGCTTCTAAGAGGTTGGGTGTTCTGAGGCGCCTTCAGTATTTCTTCTCTCCACCACAGTTGCTTGCTCTGTATAGGGGTGTTGTTCGCCCCTGTATGGAGTATGCGTCACACATCTGGGGTGGTTCCACACACACAGCTCTCCTGGAAAAGGTGGAGTCTAGAGCTTTTCGCCTTATCAATTCTCCTGCTCTCACTAATTCTCTCCAATCTCTTTCTGCCCGTCGAAATGTTGCGTCACTCTCTCTCTACTATCGCTATTACAATGGACACTGCTCTTCTGAACTCTCTCGTCGCATACCTCCTCCATTAAGAAGGGCTCGTGCGACTCGTCTTTCTACACAGTCTCATCCTTTCTCTGTCCAACTCTCTGACCCCAGACTTAACCTCTATGCTCAATCTTACATTTACTCTACTGGTAAAGTCTGGAACACACTTCCTTCATCTATTTTCCCAACTACCTATGACTTAAGCACCTTTAAACGCCGTGTATCAGGTCATGTCGGCCTTTAATTTGACCATGTTTCTGACTTTCCTCCCAACTCTGGTGGAACAATGGTAGGCCTCTGGCCTTTGCCCACCAGAGGAGAAATAAAAAAAAAAAAAAAAAAAAATATATATATATATATATATATATATATATATATATATATATATATATATATATATATATATATATATATATATATATATA
This sequence comes from Armadillidium nasatum, assembly GCA_009176605.1. Classification (NCBI taxonomy): domain Eukaryota; kingdom Metazoa; phylum Arthropoda; class Malacostraca; order Isopoda; family Armadillidiidae; genus Armadillidium; species Armadillidium nasatum. The sequence continues at coordinate 2,223 of SEYY01018038.1, forward strand.
TATATATATGTTGCTATTAGCTTGTAAACAGAAATCGCGGAGAATAAGACAGTAATGTGACTGTCTGTCCTAAAGATGTTTTAAAAAGTAACAAACCAAATATTAGATATATTAGCCTAAAGAAAATAATAATTATAAACAATAAAATCTAAAGCTACTCACCAAATATTAATATAATCTTCTAGCCATTTTAAGTTTAACTTTTAGTCGTTTTCCATAAAATTTCTTTATGGAGAAGTGCCTTTAAACGTTAAAGACTTTATTTAATTTTAAGTAAG
>SEYY01018038.1:7500-10000 GCA_009176605.1 Armadillidium nasatum
AATAGAATACAAAATAATATATGTTTAAATTACAAAATAATATTTTAAAATAAGTTTACATTTTATATATAAAAATTCATTATATTTGAAATATTTAACAGAGACAATTTTTTATTTGAAAGTACAATTTAATATAATATAAAATAAACACATTTTACATTTTATAATTGTTTCTCATAATGGTTTTACCTTAATTCAAGTTTGCCGCTAAAATGGTTTTGGCGGGAAAATTAGATAAGAAAATGGCACCAGAGTGAATTAAGAATTTGTTATGGTAATAACTTACAATTTACATTATATTTTAAATGTTTTATTTTTTAAAATAATAGTTTATATTTTTATACATTAATTATAATTACTTTTATCACAAAAAGAAACTTGGTTTTTATTTACCACTGGTTTTACCTGTCTTTTTCTTATTTAAAACAATATTAACATTTTCACAAGTTTATGCTTTAAAAACTTTCTATTAAAGAAAACGTTATTTTATATTTTTTGGTAACTATTTTAAAATAAACTTTTAAAAGGGCACTATATATATATATATATATATATATATATATATATATATATATATATATATATATATATATATATATATATATATATAATATATATAATAATAAAAAAAAAAGCTGATTTTAAATTATTTTTTTTTGATAGTCAACTATTCCAAGGAACCAGATAAAAGGTGGTTGGAGTAGGTGCAAAGAAAGAATAGAGATTAATTTTAGTTATCTAATTTAGATATATATACACTTTTTTATGTTACTGATCCAAATTTCTTTTTCAGCTGTGGGTGGCTTACTCACGTATAGAGTAAAAACTACAAGCATTTTCATTCTAAGTTACACATTTGTTTGTTTGTTTGCAATTCTCTCTTGCAAACAAACCTTTGAAATAACACCAACATACTCTTGTTTCCATTTCCCAACTATTCTCCATCTGAATATCTTCTCTCTTTTGCAAATATCAATTGCAGGTTTGGAAAAAGATGGAATTGTTTGTATGTGAATAGATATATTGTGAAGTTAATAAATAGGGGTATGGATTTGAAAGGGCTAAGAGGGACCCTTTTCAATACATAATTTTTTTTTACTTATACATCTACTTAATATAATTACTGAACCGATATTGTCAACCGATATATCGTTTTATATAATTATTAATTCAATATATTTTATAAACCGATTTTCAATTATAACAAGCATCATAAACCGATATCTTTGGAAATTAATAATTGTTGAAATCAATACTTGGTTTATATTTATAATAGGAACCGATATCAACCGATATAATCGGTTATCGTCAAAATTTCAATTGCGAAACCTACCTAAATTGACATATTTGTATTATAACGAGATCAATCGTTATAATTCTACCGAACGTGACTTTGGAGACTGTGTATTGTTACCGACAGTCGGTTGGGGAAATTTCACAACAACAAACGTTGTTTAGTCCCAGCAAAACCATATTTTTTGCATATCATATAAGTTGTTGCTACGATACATATTCTTCAACTCACTATAAATAATTTTCTTCTATAGCAATTACATTAAGGTTAGGTTTCAAATACTTCCTAACTGTTATTTACATTACACCCAAAAGAGATTAGACCTTTCTTGTCAATTTATTAATTTCTATTCTTTCTTTACACCTACTCCAACCACCTTTTAGTATAGTTAACGAGCAAATTTTGTGGTTGATTGCGTTATCAGGGAAGAACTTGTTACTCTTTTTCCTGGTGATTTTCCGCCAGGTTAGTATGGTCGCTGGAAAGAAGAGTTTACAAGTATTTAAAACCAAAATATATGGTAAATTAACTTCAATTAAATTATTATTTTTATCATTTTGACTTTATTTATGCTAATATTCAATGTATCTCTTTGTTTGTTATGGTTAATTTGATGAAATTTGCTATATAAATACAGATTGTTGCTGTTAAAATTGCTTAAAATAATTTACGATTAACATACATATGGCGTTAGAAAAAAACATTAAAATAACTGTTTTCTTTCATAAAATGAAATTTTTGAATCATATTTCAATACTTGGTAATAATTTTCTAGCTCATGGTATGTTAATTAGACCTAATTTTTTAGGTGTTTATCTATGAAAATGTAGGATTTTTTTTTATTACTTATGATTTGCTTACTTTATTTTGATAATGAACTCTCATTTTTGCTTGATATTTGAGATAATTTATTCTCAGCATAATAAATGTAACAATAGAACGTTGCAAAAAGAATCTTAATGTCTGTGTTACATTGTAACTGTAAAAAAAGATGAAGTTAGAAGCTAAAATAGGTTAAAATGAGTTATTTTAATTTGAAAATACTGGAAAATAATTGGTTATTATGGTAAATAAGGAGGATCCTAACTATAAAACTCAAATGAAAAAGATTATTACTTTGGCCTAATTATGTCTATATGTCTTTAATATATACGAATTTTCACATCGTTGGTTTGCTGTTTTAGTCCAAGTGTGCTTATTCATGTA
>SEYY01018039.1:0-2500 GCA_009176605.1 Armadillidium nasatum
ATATATATATATATATATATATTATATATATATAATATATATATATATATATATTATATATATTATATATATATATATATATATATATATAATATATATATATGTTATTATATATTTTTAAATGTGAAGAAAAAAGCCTCTCTCTCTTATCTCTCTCTCTCTCTCACACAAACACACACACACACACACACACACAACACACACACCACAAACACACACAAACACACTCATGCACACACACTAATTAAATTAAATAATTAAATAAATAAATAAAAAAAGGGAACGAACCCAGACTCAAAAAATTGCTTCATTTTCTAATGCTAATTTTATGATAAACAAAATTATTTTATAAATTTTTTGGAGATAATCTTAGCCTGAGTGTTTTCATATTGGTTTACTCTTATATATATGTATATTAGGAGTAAAAATTGCATGTACGTGTATGTGTGGATGTAAAAATTGCATGTACGTGTATGTGTGGATGTAGGTTTATGTATCACAAAAATTTAGTTCTTGGGAGGAAAATGTAAAAAGAGAAAACAATGTCTTCCTTTTTTTTTTTTTTTTTTTTTTTTTTTTTTTTTTTTTTTTTTTTTAAATAAAGATTCTCTGAGAAAAGCAAATTTTGAGTATAATCTCCTGTTTTGAGAATAAGAAATTCAGTAGCAGATTAACTTTAAGAATTACCATACAATTAACCTAAAAAACTTTTATAATACTAGACTACAAATTTTCAGCCTTCTTCTCCGAGAATTTAATCTCCTGATTCCCAAACAAATTTCGTTTCTGTTCTTCTGAACAGGAATGTGATAATAAAAATTTCAATTTACTCTTACAAAGGTTTTTGATATATTGATATTTCAAATTTTGCACGTGTAAGATATAATTTTATTATTCTGCTATAATTTTTTTGTTTTACTTTTAGAATATAAAGGAAATACTGTATTAAAAATATAAAAACAAGAAGATTTAATTTTCTTATTTTTATATTTTTGTAAAAAAAAGAAAAAAAGTTATATTAAATATATAAAAATAGCATCAAGAAGAATATCTTTTTGAAAATATTGCATTGATTTAAAGGGATAACGTAATACTTAATACTTAAGTAAACATTCTTAGTTTTTTTTCATTTACTCAATATCTTTGTCTTTTATTTCATATAATCTCCAAATGGAGATCTTTTACCAATGTACAGGAATAGTAATCAATCATTTCCCGGATACATATCTTTAGAAATAGATTCTCCACTCTCTTGACAGAATCTTGCTCCATATTTTTTACTTACATCCTCACAATTATCTTGTAAAAATCAAGATAAAATTCCAAGAAATGTATTTTCAAGAACATGTAAAAACCGAGGTTTTTAAATGTCATTAATAGATTCTTTATCGTTTCGTAGAAACATATCTGTTAATGATAGACAAGTTTTATATAAATACATCAGATAAGAAAATTTCAAGAATTTAAAGACCTAAGAATATACCTTCCTTTTAGCAATATTGAAAATTTTCCAGATTTCCTGGCAATCTGGAACTGTTCTATCCTTAGCTTTGCAATATTTCTCTTCATCTGAAACTTAATATATAAATGTGGTATCAAATCTTTTATTTTAAACAAAGGGGATTCTGCTGAAAGTTTTTTTTTGCCCTGATTTTAAAGAAAGATCGATCGATTTTAATGTGATGTAAATTTCGTGCAATCCAATGCAAAAATTCACAATTTAATAGCAGTGCGCCGTTCAACCATTATAAATTTTTATTATGAATGAACAACAGAATAGTCTCCATAAATCTGCCACAGATGTTAATCATAATTTCAACTTTTTATAAGTTTATTTACGTTATATGTTTACTTCATATGAAAGAGATGACTCCCTGAAATTAGTGGAATTACACTAACAATATATTATATTCATATTTCCAATCTTTGATATACATATATATATATATATAATATATATATATATATATATATATAATATATATATATATATATATATATATATATAGTAGTAGTATATATATTTCGAGATGCCAGATTTAGCTACTTTTCGAAAAATCTGGCAAACTGTTCCAAACGGTCTTTTCGGCATTTGCGTGCAATCCTGCATTCTCAGGGACCTTCCTGACATTTCCTTTATCGGTTCACGGACCCACGCGAGCCCACGGACCCAAGACCCCAAGTTCGAGCCAATTTCGACGGACTGAACCGCAAAGAAAATGTCAGAAAGAAAGTGAGGTGAAACGCAGCGATTTTGCAAACTCAGGCAACTTCCTGATACCATTTTCGGGGAGTTCACGCGGCCCCCGCGGGGGCCCCTTCCACAGACGTGAGGCCAACTTCAATGGGTTGAACCCCTAAAATGGTGTCAGGAAAAAGCGTGAGGTCAATTTGAGTGTGATTTGCATTGCAAATCAAAATCCCGTTTGGCTTAGTTGCCAGATTTCGAAAAAGTAGCTAAATCTGGCATTTGTCGAAGTGCAATTATGATATTATTATA
>SEYY01018039.1:10000-16379 GCA_009176605.1 Armadillidium nasatum
TATTGTTTCTTTTCATAAAAAAACTTTGGTTTTGTTTTTTTTAAGGTAAAACCTAGTGTTACCCTATCATACAACTATGTATGGAGTAGATCCCGGATATATATATATTATATATGAATATAATATATATATATATATATATATATATATATATATATATATATTATATATATATATATATATATATATATATATATATATATATATATATATATATATATATATATATATATATATATATATATATTATATATATATATATCTATATATATATAAATAATATATATAATTGGATATATATATATATATATATATATATATATATATATATATATTATATATATTATATATTATATATATTTATTTATTCATTAAGATGTTAGAATGATAAAATAGACAACTTTTTTCTAGCAATCAACATTGGAATCAACAAAGTTTTTTCGAATACTTATTTTGCACCATGTTTCGATTTATAAATAAATCACCACCAGCTGAAATTTTAATAGGAGAAATGGGTGAATGACTTGACGAGCTTTTTCTATCTTCTTGAAGTAGGAATGCTTTCTAATTTATCGTTTATATTATTGTAAGATAATATTGATTTAATTCTTATTCCCTCCAATTATTTATTTCCATATTATAATATGATTCAGTTTATCTTTATATTTACTTAAATTTCATTTCTTCCTCTAATCTCGCATTTATAGAAAGGTTATACGAAAGAGCCACGTTTAAGATTCCTCCGCGCGCCATCTTAAGTTTCTCAAGCAAATCTCCACTTATTTTTTCTATCTTCCAACGCTAATAACTTTTTATAAAATGCATTTGGTTCATTTTTTTTATTATTTTCGTAACCAGGAGATAAAATCCTTTATAAATATATATAAATTGCTATATTTCAGATATATATATATATATATATATAACTCACGTGCTTGATTTGATTCATTTAACAGACATTTAATATCAATTTTCTCGAGTTTAAATTCACTTATCATTTTCTAATTAGGTTTGTTAGATTCCTCGATCATTCAAGATGTAGGGCTCCTACAATAAAATTATATTACACCTTATTATTAATTAAGAATTCAGTCGCAATCAAAATTGTTCTGCAATCTCATATTTTCGTCAAATTACAATCAAATGGGCTCAAACTTGTACAGTAGAATTCTTATATAGCAAGGAATAAATTGATATCCATATAAATTCTCTATCTTAATTAATAAAATGATAAAGAACGTTGCAATAATCTAAAGTTCAACTCTTACTATTGGACGGAAAGAAAGCGCGGTAAGAAAATTCTAGAATTCGAAATAGCCAGTCACCTGGTAACAGACGAAATCATTAAGATTAAACTTCCAGTTATGAATTAGCAATTAATCTTTATATATTTCAATTCACTTACTGTTTGTGATATTCTTGCAGTAAATATCGATTAATGAAAGATCAATTTAAATATCTCACAAGGAACTACTTTACGAACAAAATACAGATACCCGCTTACATTGCCCAAGGAGGCAGTTTTTAGAAGTGAACTCGTTGACGGAGGTTGTGTACATATAGTGCTTCTAATATTTTCTTATTTTGTATTAAATTTAATAATAACTTAATTATCGATTCAATTAAAATTGGGAATATTAGTGTAAAGATCGGTGATTCAATTAAATATTCTCAGAATTAATATTTCCTTCAATTGACGTAGATCGTTATTGCATAATTTTCGTCAAGCATATTATTTATAAACTCATGTTCGGTACAACTCGTAAGTAGTTTATCATACAAGGTTTGTAAGTATAGCGGTTATACTTTCCGTCATCTCCAGTTTGGTCTACTATCTGTAAGTGTGTTCCATTACAACTGGAAACAATAATAACCTTTATTATTGCTTCCATCACTGTACTTAGTTTAAATCATTGTCGTATCATTGGTATCGTGACTGGTTTACACACATTAGTATTATTGTTACATACATTCTACTACTAAATGAAAACAACCTTACAATTTACTTGTCTCACTTTAATTCAAGTGAATTTAACAGACATCTACGATTCTTATTTCAATTTCCACCTAGTCTCTTCTCAATCATCCTTCCTGACTTTCAGGTGTTGTTTTAGTTAAACCTGGTGTCTATTTTGGAGTTCAAGATTGATAAGTGACCGGTTGCAGTGTTGAGAAATGTTGTAATCGATTATTTATTGAACTTTAATGAAAACTTGGACAACATCCCTGGTTTAAACAAAGCAGGCAAGGTGGATTTCTTTACAAATACAACCTATTACACAACCATAATAATCGGGTAAACAACCCGGAACACCCCCCTCCGTATACAACTGCATTTTTTATTTGGTTTTCCAAACCAACTGTTGAGTAACATTTGCAGTTTGTTGCGTTAAAAAACAGTTGTTTGGAAAAGAGTGATTTTACCAGTTTTGTTCGACAAATTAAAACTGTCGTCAGAATCGGAAAAAACATCTTGGCGCTCAGCGTGCATTTAAAAACCGTCGTTTAGTGCCATTTTCTGGCACCTAACGTTTAACCCTTTAATCTATTACAGTTTAATCACAGCAACAACATTGCTGTTACTTTAATTTTGATTTGGGAATTATCCCAAACCAATAGTATTGCTGTTCTTTTAAATTTGTTTTAGGAATTATCCAACAGCAACATTAAAAATTTACTCTATCTTCTAAACCAAAATTCCTTTTTTGTAGTCGCATTCTCCATTATTATTTTTTTTTTTTCATTTGTTATCTCTTAAGCGAAGAAATTCCCCTTTTTATTTGAAAATATTCTTTAATCTACTGTAATTTATTTTTGCAAATATTTTATATTGCTTTTAATTTGCTATATTTTTATTTGCAAATCTTCTATTCCACCTTTCATTCGCAGTAAGCTTTTTTTTTTAAAATTTTTTTTTTTTTTTTTCTCTCAGCTAAACATTCTGCTTTAAAACTTTCAATTTAAAGCGACATTTTCAATATATTTTTCTTTTTTTTAAGCGACATTTGTCAATATATTTTTCCTTTTTTTAAAGCGACATTTTCAATATATTTTTCTTTTTTTTAAGCGACATTTGTCAATATATTCTTTTTTTTAAAGCAAATTTTTCAATATATCCTTTTTTTTAAGCTACATTTTTCAATATATTTTCTTTTTTTTAAGCGACAAAAAAAAAAAAAAAATTTTTTTTTTTTTCACAGCTAAACATTCTGCTTTAAAACTTTCAATTTAAAGCGACATTTTCAATATATTTTTCTTTTTTTTTAAGCGACATTTGTCAATATATTCCTTTTTTAAAGCAAATTTTTCAATATATCCTTTTTTTTTAAAGCGACATTTTCAATATATTTTTCTTTTTTTTAAGCGACATTTGTCAATATATTCTTTTTTTTTAAAGCAAATTTTTCAATATATCCTTTTTTTTTAAGCTACATTTTTCAATATATTTTCTTTTTTTTAAGCGACAAAAAATTTTTTTTTTTTCTCAGCTAAACATTCTGCCTTTAAAACTTTCAATTTAAAGCGACATTTTCAATATATTTTTCTTTTTTTTAAGCGACATTTGTCAATATATTCCTTTTTTTAAAGCAAATTTTTCAATATATTCTTTTTTTTAAGCGACATTTTCAATATATTTTCCTTTTTTTTAAGCGACAAAAATTTTTTTTTTTTTCTGCTAAACATTCTGCTTTAAACCTTTCAATTTAAAGCGACATTTTCAATATATTTTTTTTATCTATTAAGCGACGAAATTTCCCTTTTTATTTGAAAATATTCTCTAATCTGTTGTATTTTATTTTTGCAAATATTTTATACTCCTTTTACTTTGCTGTATTTTTTTATTTGCAAATTTTTTAAACCACCTTAATCTGCTGTAGTTTATTTTTGCAATATTTCATATTGCTTTTACTTTACTGTATTTTTTTAAATTTTGCAAATATTTTATACTCATTTTACTTTGCTGTATTTTTTTATTTGCAAATATTTTAAACCCCCTTAATCTGCTGTAGTTTATTTTTGCAATATTTCATATTGCTTTTACTTTACTGTATTTTTTTTTAAAATTTGCAAATATTTCATACTGCTTTTAATTTGCTTTTCTTTTTTTATTTTTTGTTTGCAAATATTTTAAACCGCCTTTAATCTGCTGTAGTTTATTTTTGCAATATTTCATATTGCTTTTACTTTACTGTATTTTTTTTAAAATTTGCAAATATTTCATACTGCTTTTAATTTGCTTTTCTTTTTTTTATTTGCAAATATTTTAAACCGCCCTTAATCTGCTGTAGTTTATTTTTGCAATATTTCATATTGCTTTTACTTTACTGTATTTTTTTTTTTTTAAAATTTGCAAATATTTCATACTGCTTTTAATTTGCTTTTCTTTTTTTTATTTGCAAATATTTTAAACCGCCTTTAATCTGCTGTAGTTTATTTTTGCAATATTTCATATTGCTTTTACTTTACTGTATTTTTTTTTTTAAAATTTGCAAATATTTCATACTGCTTTTAGTTTGCTTTTCTTATTTTTTATTTGCAAATATTTTAAACCGCCTTTAATCTGCTGCATATTTTATTTTTGCAAATATTTTATATTGCTTTAATTTGCTGTATTATTTTAATTTTGCAAATATTTTCTACTGCTTCTAACTCGCTGTTATCTTATTTTACATTGGAAATTATCCACAGCAAAGATCTCGCTGGTATCTTATTTTACATTGGAAATTCTTCCACAGTAACGATCTTACAAAATTTTTTATATTGTCGGCCAATTTTTTATATTTTTAAAACCATCCTATCAAATTTTTTTTAGTGTTGGCCAATTTTTTATATTTTTAAAAATTTCTCTTGTAATTTTTTTTATATAAATTGCTGACCAATATTTTACATTTTTCAAACTCCCTCTTACAAATTTTTTATATTGTAAGCCTAATTTTTTATATTTTAAAAATCCTTGCCAGAATATTTTTGGGGTAGACCTAAAAATTCAAAAGCAAAAAAATTGCTGTATTTTCAGAAATTTATATGTTATTCATTCTTAATTAAGCGTTATTTTATTTTACTTTATTTTTTTTCCTTCCCCCTAATCTTAATCCTTAGTTTTATATTTTTTTTTTTTATTATACTGCTATTTAGGCTATTTTCAATTTGGCAGTAATCCTTTAATTTCCTTTTACTGCTATTTTTAGGTTGCCTTCAACTTGGCAGTAATCTTATTTTTTATATTTTCTTTAATGCTAATTTAAGTTGCCTTCAGCTTGGCTACTAGTAATCTTTATTTTTTATATTTTTTTAATATTTTTTTTGTTTGGTTTGTTTGCGCGTTTAATTGTGGGGGACGTCCACCACGGTGCAGACTTAATAAAGTCTGCCAAACTCACAACGGTTACAAATCAAGGAGATTATACATCACAAGAAAATAAACAATCGGATTTAATGAGAACTTAAGTATTGTTTAACATTGTGAATGTGGATTACATTAAGGTTACATGCTTGTACCACATACTTTATCTCTAAGAATTTAACTCAATTTTTTAGATCTGTTTGTTAGGTCTAGTTAATTGAGTACATCTCTAAAAATTTAACTCAATTTTTTAGATCTGTTTGTTAGGTCTAGTTAATTGAGTACATCTCTAAAAATTTAAGCTCACTCTTTTTGACTTGCTTGCATTAAGTCTAGTTGATTGAGCACACCTCTAAAAATTTAAGCTCACTCTTTTTGACTTGCTTACATTAAGTCTAGTTGATTGAGCACACCTCTAAAAACTTTAAGCCCACTCTTTTAGAGTTGCTTACATTAAGTCTAGTTGATTGAGCACACCTCTAAAAATTTAAGCTCACTCTTTTTGACTTGCTTACATTAAGTCTAGTTGATTGAGCACACCTCTAAAAACTTTAAGCTCACTCTTTTAGACTTGCTTACATTAAGTCTAGTTGATTGAGCACACCTCTAAAAAACTTTAAGCGATCACAGGTCAGAGGAAATTTACATCACAAATAAGCGTTCTGACTTGTGAATTTGAAATTACCAATTATCTATTTAATTGATATATTTCAACTGAGCTTTAATTAAACTTCAATTTATTTAATTAAGCTCTCCATTTTAAAGGGCCAATTTACCTTTACAGGTCTATATTTTAGCATAGTTTAAGTTAAAATTTAATTGATCTAATAGGGTTATTTAATCAGTTCATTTTAAACAACCATCCCGTTAATCTTAATTTATCATGACGTCCAACGATCCGAACAACGACTTGTCAGATATGGGAGAAAGAAGATTAGACAATGCGAAGAAACAAAGGAAATTACTACGGTCTCGAGCGACAAAGTCCGTCCATGAAATAGATAGGATAATTAGCGATCCTGAACCTCATCTGGG
>SEYY01018040.1:20000-50000 GCA_009176605.1 Armadillidium nasatum
ATATATATGTATATAGCTCAGTCGATCGATCTTTCGTTATAGCAAGCGAGAGGTCCAGGGTTCGCTGGAAGGAGCTGGAAATGTGAGCCGTTTCTCCTTGCGCTTTGCTCCGAATGTTCAGTCGTTAAATGAGTACATCAGTGGAATGCTCTTGCCACTGATGGGAATAATCTCCGGGATTCGCGATGTTAGGACTGGCCCAGCCAGTGGTATCCGCCGTGGGCCCTAGAAACCCAAGGATCTTCCTTGAAAGATCCCACGACAGGACGAAAGTCCTTCCTGGGGGAAGATGATTATATATATATATATATATATATATATATATATATATATATATATATATATATATATATATATATATATATATATATATATATATATATATATATATATATATATATATATATATATATATATATACAATTAAAATATGAACCTAAAAAAAATTCCTTAAAAAAAAAAAACAACTTTAACCCTAATACTACACTGCAAAAATTGTCCTAACGAATCGTTGGGACAAGTGATAAAAATGTCACAACAAATTTTTTCAGTTATTTTCATATTAGAAAATAACTGCTTAAAAGTCTTTTTTTCTATTGAAAATTTTACTGTGATATTTTTGCCATTTGTCCCAACGATTCGTTAAGACAATTTTTTTTCCAAACGTCCGTTTGAAAACTGAAAAATTAAAACAATTCCGAATTATAAATATTTAATAAATGCAAGTCACATTTAACATAGATATAATATATATATATATATATATATATATATATATATATATATATATATATATATATATATATATATATATATATATATATATATATATATATATATATATATATATATATATATATATATATATATATATATATATATATATATATATATATATATACTATATATATATAAAACTGATTTTTGAAGCTCCAGTATTTCTCTACGATTTTAAAAGTAAATGACCCTTCCCCCCTTTACCCCTCCACCGCCAAAAAATGAAAATAACAAAAAAAAAAGTATATATATATATATATATATATATATATATATATATATATATATATATATATATATATATATATATATATATATATATATATATATATATATATATATATATATAAATATATATATATATATATATATATATATATATATATATATATATATATATATATATATATATATATATATATATATATATATATATATATATATATATATATATATATATATATATATATATATATATATATATATATATATATATATATATATATATATATATATATATATATATATATATATATATATATATATATATATATATATATATATATATATATATATATATATATATATATATATATATATTTTCCTTCCTCTGTCCAACTCTCTGACCCCAGACTTAACCGCTATGCTCAATATTACATGTACTCTACTGGTAAAGTCTGGAACACACTTCCTTCATCTATTTATCCAACTTCCTATGACTTATGCACCTTCAAACGCCGTGTATCAGGTCATGTTAGCGTTTAATTTGACCATGTTCCCGATTTTCCTCCTAACTCTGGTGGAATATTAGTATGCCTCTGGCCTTTGCCCACCAGATGTGAAATAAAAAAAAAAAAATATACTCGTAAATATAATTTCATCGTGGTGTATTTTTTACAATTTTAAATGTTTTATTTGTTTGATAAAATATTCGCAACATATTTGAAAATGAGCTAGTCATCCAGGCAAGGATGATAAAAATAAATAAACAAACAAAGACAAACAAAGGAAAAGGAATTGCCTGAAGGAGATTTTACAAAGGAATTATATTATAAAGGAATTTACATTGAAAAAGGAACGAAGGATTAAATATGAATTTGGGCAGTGTAACTTCTCTTCTCTTCTATTATGGTTGTGTTACTTTTATCATGTACACTCTGAGTGGAAATAAAATAAATATATAATTAATATAAAAAAAAAAAATGGTCCGATTTTTTTTTTTTTTTTTTAAATTATAAGCAATTATAAAAAAAATAAAAAAAATAAAAAAAAAAAAAAAAAAAAAAAAAAAAAAAAATTTTTTTTTTTTTGTTTTATATTGTTATATATATATATATATATATATATATATATATATATATATATATATATATATATATATATATATATATATATATATATATATATATATATATATATATATATATATATATATATATATATAAATTGAAGTTAACATATACTATGAACCATGAAATTCAATTATAAAATAATGCTTGTAATATCTTAAATTAGCTAAATTTTATTTTATGACTTCATGCCTATAAAGTGCATTATTGAACGTGGCTCAAAACGGTAGAGTAATTGACACACGTGCTTGAGGGCGCCGGTTCTATCCCTCTTGGAGATCCTATAGGTATAAACTACTTAGGAAAGTTCTTCTCCTCGAATAGGGCAATGCCCGTAAGTTGTGAACGCTCTTTTTAATATATATATATATATATATATATATATATATATATATATATATATATATATATATATATATATATATATATATATATATATATATATATATATATATATATATATATATATATATATATATATATATATATATATATATATATATATATATATATATATATATATATATATATATATATATATATATATATATATATATATATATATATATATATATATATATATATATATATATATATATATATATGAGAACGAGAGAGAGAGAGAGAGAGAGAGAGAGAGAGAGAGAGAGAGAGAGAGAGAGAGAGAGAGAGAGAGAGAGCTGTATGAAATAAAACAAATAAATGATGCAGGAAAACAATTGCATAACTTTCAATCTAATCTAAAAATCATTTTAGTTCTCAACAAGTTTTATTTATCAGACAAACTATTATAGAATACGCAAATTCAAACATAAAGAATTAAGTATTAAATAAAACACAAATTGTTGCTATGAATCATATGTTTTGAGAAGAGATTGATGAATAACAAAAACTAACAAGCAAAGTTACAGCAATAGGAAAAAAAATTCTGATAAAAAAAAATAAATAAAAAAGTAAAAGCATATTCAGATGTTGCCAATGTTTACAAGATAAAAATTTCACACGCATCAGTATTCGAACCATAGCTGGTTGCAGGTAGAAGAATACGTGAGAAAAGATGATAATATTAATTAGAGAAACAATGATTAATGTTGCTTACTCTTTGTAATAATTAATTCTTGACGTATATGTGTTACATAAATACACCATATCACATAACTAATATGATAAAAGTTGCCAAATACCATTTTTCTCTCTTATTTTTATTTATTTATTTTTTCTTGTTAAACAACTGGAAATTATTTATTTTTATTATACTTTGACACATTCTGTACTTCCATTGTTGGTATAAGTGCTACAAAAACAGTTAAAACTGCTATATCATTGCATATATATATATATATATATATATATATATATATATATATATATATATATATATATATATATATATATATATATATATATATATATATATATATATATATATATATATATATATATATATATATATATATATATATATATATATATATATATTATTATATATATATTATTATTATTATATATTATTATTATTATTATTATTATTATTATTATTATTATTATTATTATTATTATTATTATTATTATTATTATTCGTCAACGCCACTCCAGCACCTGTACATCAATCACTCGTAGGCAGCAGCACATAACTGTCTTAGTAATGTGTGGATGGGTATTATCATGCATTTAGTGGAAGTGGTTTCCCTGTGAACGGGTTGAAGGCATAAATATGGTCTTGTAGTGTGTCTCAAACTTTCAGGTAATGTTGGTTTATTCTATTACTTCAGGTGAATAAGGACAAGGATTGTAGGTATGTTGATGCAAATACTTCCCATAATATTTTGAGCCCATTTCCGAAAGGTTCCGTTGGTGTGATGTAGTGTCCACGACAGACTCTATCACGACCATAATGGACATCAGGTAAACCCTGGTTTCATTTGTGAACAACACACACACTTCTAGTCGTCAACGATTCAGTCTTCGTGATTCCTAGCGAACCTTATTCGTTGAACTTTTGGGGAAGGCTGGTGAGTAGCTGCGTGGTGGCAGCCATCTTATTTTACCGGACTTGGTTTCGTGTAGCCATCGTCTGACAGATAAGGCAAAAATCTGCACACTCAGTGAGTCGTGAGGTCATTTCGAGTCTTAATACTATTGGACCTTCTGCTTCACAATATCCTCATCCACAGATATTGCTCATCATTAGCAGTTGAGAACCTCTTCCCAAACTATTCTCGAAGATTGCAGAGCCACCTCGTGTTATGGAACCTGCTACACATCTGACGGATTTTTACATATTTATGAAAATGGTGTCGTACTCCCTATGTGGTACAGTAATTTTGTGGTACTGAGATGGAGCTATAATTTATAAGAGTAAATTTGCATTTGGGGAATGTAGCTTCAAGTACGATAAGAATATTTCTATTAAGTTGTAACGAAAGTGATCCTATATACAGATGTTTTAGGTATATATTTTGTTTAGGTACAGTAGAAAATTGAAGAGTGGGTCTGAAGATATTAGTGAGAAACTCGTTAATACTTTTTTCCATTTGGAACTTTGGGAATATTATTAATAATTTTATTATTTCTTGGTGTTGCTAAATATTGATTTTAGTCGTTGGTTTTTATTTGTTATTTTAATATCAATATTTTTATTATTTTATTGTAATTGTTATTATTTTTAATATTTTACATATAGTTAATGAATTTATGTTTTGATTGTATTTTAAAACAGAAATTTGTAAAATTTAGTTTGTGCTGAAGACGGACCGAGATAAGGTTTGAAAATTTCACTGTTTATTAAATGAATATATGGAAACTTTCAGTATTGGCTTTATACTTTCTAATATATATATATATTATATATATATATATATATATATATATATATATATATATATATATATATATATATATATATATATATATATATATATATATATATATATATTATTTTTTATTTTAGTAGTAAGGGAGACAAAATGACTGTACCTTTCAAATCTTTTCAAATAAGAAATTCTTTGACATTATGTCAAGCATTGGTAGCAGTCAGGAATGGACGTCCAGTATGGGAGACTTCGCAGTACTCAACCGCAGCGTCAGAAGCCTCAACTCAGTTTGCGAAGCCTTTTTCTGAGATGCCAGGTTTAAACACATTCTCAGCAATAAGAGAATTTGTTTTGGGCAAGATAGTTAAGGATGAAAATAGACCAGAAAGTATGTCACTAAAGCTAATCTCTGTTCACATATATGATATAAAATCTTATTTAAAACACTAACTCCTTAACCCGAAATTACAACAAAATTTTAAATTTTTTAAAAAATTTCTGACGTTATTTTGTGCCTTGCCCAGTAAATTACAATCAAAACCTCTCTCTCTCTCTCTCTCTCTCTCTCTCTCTCTCTCTCTCTCTCTCTCTCTCTCTCTCTCTTTCTCTCTCTCTCTTTCTCTCATCACTAATGTAGATGCATTTCTTTACCGTTATTTCAGTTTTTAACAGCCGTGAAGCTTTCAAATTTTGGAGGAGAATGCCGAACATTTACGGTCCCACTTTTAAGCTGCAAATTGTTGGTCAGCCAACAATGGTAGCCATTACTAATGTTGATGACGTGCAAAAACTTTACCAGATTACGATGGATGATCCAGAAAGACCACCTTTGAATTCTCTAAAAAAAATAAGAGCTGAAGCGATTGACAATTTCTTTGACAAGAAAGCAGGGATTCTATTAGAGTAAGTATAATATATATATATATATATATATATATATATATATATATATATATATATATATATATATATATATATATATATATATATATATATATATATATATATATATATATATATATTAGAGGTGGACCGGATATCCGCATCCGCATCCGCAACTGCGGATATCCGCATCATTTTTCCAATATCCGCATCCGCGGATATCCGCAATTGGATATCCGCAACCGCATCCGCATTTGCGGATAGTAAAAAAATAAGAGTGAAAAATGTAGATTGCTTTGCACACCAAACTCAGATAGTAGTTAAAAATTCCATTATGAGTCAAAAATGTGTATCCGATTTAATAACCAAATGTATGTTAATTGCTACGCATTTCAATCACACCGTTGTAGCCCAAAATGAGCTGAAGAAAATACAAACAAGATTAAATGTTCGTCCACTTTCTGTCATGCAAGATATTCAAACACGCTGGAATAGTAGTTTGCATATGCTTGAGAGGATGAGCGAAATTAATGAGACCATTTGCCTTTATGCTTCAAGCAGCACAAAAATAAAGCCTCTAACAGCTGACGAAAATGACATTTTAAATAATTGTATTAATATCCTTAAGCCTTTTGAAGAATTAACAAAGACTATAAGTTCAGCTGAATCATGTTTGTCAGATGTGATACCACTTGTTTCAACATTGAAAGTTGTGTTAACAAATGTTATTAACTCTAAGCGAGTTTCAAAGATGACTGAAACATTAATGAAGGAGATGAACGACAGATTTGAAAACCTGGAAAATGATGATGCTTATACAATTGCAAGCTTTTTAGATCCCAGGCACAAAACAAAATTTTTTTAACCACTTGTTTCTCAGAATGTTAAAATCAATTTAGGATGCTTATGCGATGAGATGATAGAAACAGCTAAAATAACGCCTTTCAAGAAAAAGCAAAAGCTCTCAGATACAAAAGAAACAAAATCTGTTAGCTTAAGCATTGCTAAATCAATGAAAGATCTTCTAGCTTCCAGCAGAGATGAAGAATCACAGTCAGAAATGTCAAAGGATACAATATCGATTATTGAAAATTATCTGAAACTCCCACGTTTGGAGGCAGATAAAGACCAACTGGTTTGGTGGAGAGATAATTGCAAAAGTTTCCCTTTTCTTGCTGAGCTGGCAAGGACTTATTTAGCATGTCCTTCAACTAGTGTTGCTAGTGAGCGTCTTTTCAGTGGAGCAGGCCTCATTTACGACGAAAAGCGAACCAAACTTTCACCTGAAAGAGCCCAAAAGCTTTTATTTCTAAAAAATAACTTACCAATTATTAACTTCAAATGGAATATGTGAAACTGTGAAGTGTGAAGGTAATATTGAATTACTGGCTATATATATATATATATATATATATATATATATATATATATATATATATATATATATATATATATATATATATATATATATATATAATCTTTTTCTAAATGGGTGGAGGTTGGAGAAAGAGGTTGGTGGGGTGTTCAAGAGTTGGGTCCCCGTCCCACACCCTGGTAACAAAGATTCTGGATATTATATTTAAAATTCCAAGAATCTATGGCAAAAACTCTTAAAAAATTAAACTATCCGCATCCGCATCCGCATCTGCGGATATCCGCAATTGAATATCCGCAACCGCATCCGCATCCGCGGATAGTGAAAAATTACTATCCGGTCCACCTCTAATATATATATATATATATATATATATATATATATATATATATATATATATATATATATATATATATATATATATATATATATATATATATATATATATATATATATATATATATATATATATATATATAAGAGAGAAATATTCAATTTCAATGCTTCAAAAACTCAGTTCCACCACCTTTCTACTCGACATAATATATATATATATATATATATATATATATATATATATATATATATATATATATATATATATATATATATATATATATATATATATATATATATATATATATATATATATATATATATATATATATATATATTATTCGTCTCTGTCTCTCCACTTCGAAATTCCCTTCTAACTGGAAACATGCACTCATTAATCCTGTGCCGAAGAAAGGGGACCCCTCTCAACCCTCCAACTACCGTCCAATTTCTTTAACCTCCGTTCATTCTAAAGTTTTCGAATCAATCCTTAACATGAAGATTTGGAAACATCTCAATTCTTCTAATGTTATCACTGATATTCAATATGGATTTCGTAAGAAACGCTCTACTGGTGATCTTCTTTCCCTTCTCTCTGACTCTTGGTTCACCGCTCTTTGATATTTCGGTGGATCTTTTTCTGTCGTGCTGGACAAATCGATAACCTTAGATAGAGTCTGGTAAAAATCTTTGATTTCCAATCTTCTCTCTTTCGGAATCTATCCTTTTCTGTTATTCTATGGTAACTGCTGTAGACGGCCATAATTCTTCTTTTAAATCTATGAGTAGTGTTCCTCTGGAATCTGAATTATTACCAACTCTTTTTCTACTCTACATTAATGACTTCTTTCTATAACTTCATCATCTATTCACTTCTATGTCAATGATTCCATCCTTCATTGCTCCTTCTTTTTTAAAAAAACATTCCTCTCAACAGCAATTAAATTAACGCTAGGAGGGTGGCCTTCAAGCAACTGACTTCTGATCTTTCTCATATTTCAAATTGGAAGAGAGAAAATATTCAATTTAAATGCTTCAAAAACTCAGTTCCACCACCTCTCTACTCGACAAAACTTTCCACACAGTTATAAAATCTTCTTCGAAAACACACAACTCAAACTTCATCTGTCCACAATAATTTTCGGTGTTTCCTTTTCTTGTGCTCTTTCTTGGACGGATCACATTACTTTCCTTTCTTAATAGGCTTCTAAGAGAGTATGTGTTTTGAGGTGTATTCAGAATTTCTTCTCGCTACCCCAGTTGCTTGCCCTTTATAGTGTGTTGTTCGCCCCTGTATGGAGTATGCCTCACACATTTGGGTTGGTTAAACTCATAAAGCTCCTTGAAAATGTGGAACATGTCTTTCTACACACTCATCCGTTCTCTGTCCAACTCTCTGATCCCGATCCCAGACTTAACCGGTATGTTCAATATTACTTATATTTGCAACCTCCTGTGACTTCAACACCTTCAAACGCCATGTATCGAGACATGTCAGCCATTAACCGGCTATGATTCTGACTTCCCTCCAACACTTGTGGAATTTGGTAGGCCTCTTGACTTTGCAAACCAGAGGATATATATATATATATATATATATATATATATATATATATATATATATATATATATATATATATATATATATATATATATATATATATATTAGGGATGGAGTGAAGTATCGGTATCGGTATCGGTATCGGCAAGTATCGGCATATTTTCCGATACCGGTATCGGTATCGGTATTGGCAAGTATCGGCATATTTTCCGATACCGGTATCTGCAAAAAATTTGTATAGGAGTAAAGTATCGGTATCGGTAGTGGTATCGGCAAGTATCGGCATATTTTCAGGTATCGGGTATCGGGTATCGGCTTCGGGGAATTTTTTTGGTATCGGTATCGGTATCGGTATCGGTAAAAATTTTGGTATCGCTCCATCCCTAATATAAAAATATATATATATATATATATATATATATATATATATATATATATATATATATATATATATATATATATATATATATATATATATATATATATATATATATATATATATATATATATATATATATATATATATATATATATATATATATATATATATATATATATATATATATATATATATATATATATATATATATATATATATATATATATATATATATATATATATATATATATATATATATATATATATATATATATATATATATATACATAATTTTCTACACAATTTTACTATTTATATACACATTCGTATTTATAACAGAAATTTTGAAGAATGGAAAAGAGTAAGAAGCAAAGTTCAAGTCCCTGTGATGAGACCCAAGAACATATTAAAATATTTACAGGAAATGGACAATGTTTCCAGAGATTTCACTGACAGGTAACCTTTATATATATATATATATATATATATATATATATATATATATATATATATATATATATATATATATATATATATATATATATATATATATATATATATATATATATATATATATATATATATATATATATATATATATATATACATTAAAACTACTTAAAGCATAAAAAGGACAACGTTTAAGGCCTTGAACACAGGTCCCTCATCAGGTCCAGCTTGATAAGCAGACAGGAAATGACTAGTGAGTCTTTTCCTGTCTCTCTGTCTGACGTGATAACAGATCGTTTTCATTGTTTTTCACAATTTTACACTGGCTTTATAAAATTCAGCTCCATCAAGAACATTCCTTTATCATTAGTATTTTAGTCGTTAAGGTTATTATATTCATTATTTTACAAAATTTTCCCAGTATACCGCTTATTCTTTTTATAAATACATATTATTACAACTACCAGAAAAGGGTCATGATAGCTAAGTTCGATTCTGCCAAACTGGGATATTTTAACAATCACAAATTTGGTACCATTCAGCTATATTTTGGTAACTTTTTGTTTCTTTTTGAGAGAAAAATCTCTAGATAGAGAGAATCCTAGTAATGTTTATAACATCTCTGCATAAGTCTTAATTGAGAGAGGGAAATATTACTAAAACTATTTTATTAAGCCTCTGGAGAAGTTTGAATATTGGCTTATCATTGCAACATCAGAGCTGAAATCTTTTGAGCTGAAGAGGTCTATTCTTAAACATTATAACCCCATTTTACATTTAAACATAAAAACACTATTATACATTAATTAAGGTGTTAAATATCCTCTAATAACGATGATCATTGTAGTGATTTTAATAATATACATTAACTTATTTTAAATTACTAAACAAATTCGCTACTTGCAGTCCATGTGAAGAATCCTTGAACTTATATTTTAACATTTTATTTCATTAATAAAAACTCTTGTGCAGTTTTGATTTTCAATAATTTCAAATAAGTAATTATTTTATTTTTCCATTTAGTTGGTAATTTTTTATTATTGTGATTATTTCCATTGATTTTTATCATTCTTAGGATTGCTGAACTCCAACTTAAACATGGAGAAATGCCCAAAAATTTTCAACAAGAAATTTACAAATGGGCCCTTGAATGTAAGTTAAAAATTATATATATATATATATATATATATATATATATATATATATATATATATATATATATATATATATATATATATATATATATATATATATATATATATATATACCACTAATTAGAACCGTGGTGTGAAATGGTTCAAAACGCACAGGTAACACTCTCTTATTACCAGCTAAAAGGTCAGGGTTCGAATCCCCGGCAGCAGAATTGAAATATATATATATATATATATATATATATATATATATATATATATATATATATATATATATATATATATATATATATATATATATATATATATATATATATATATATGAAAACCTCTTTCAGCCGTTGGGACTGTTGCCCTTAACCGTCGACTGGGATGTTTAAATCCAAACCTTCCTTCCGACTCAGAACAAGAAAAATTAATAAATTCAGTGAACAATATGTTTGAGTTGTTAAATATTTTAGAAATAGAGTTTCCTTGGTGGAGATACATACCTTCCCCGTCATTTAAGAAACTCAAGGAAACGCATGAATTTGTTACAAGGTAAGTGGTAGAATAAGCATTACAAGAATAGGCATTACGAAGTAGAATAAGCATTACAAGAATAGGTATTACCAAGTGGAAGAAGCATTATAATTATAAGCATTACGAAGTAGAAAAAGCATTACAAGAATAAGCATTACGAAGTGGATGAAGCATTACAAGAAAAGGTATTATGAAGTAGAAGAAGCGTTACAAGAATAAGGTATTACCAAGTGGAAGAAGCATTACATAACTTAAAAGATTTGATTATAAATATTTAAGATTTTCTCAGAAAATTATAAGAACATTTTTTTCTGGAAAGGTATACCTTCCCATAACCAATTTTCATGACAATGATAAACAAATTTAACATTTGTTGGGTTCTAAAAGATATAATTTATAAATATTCATTGTTAATATAACTTATTACGAAACTGAAATAAAATTGGTAGTTTGAGACCAAACCATACAATAGTTAGAAGTATCAATAGTGTTTCTCATATGCAATGAATAATACTTAAAATTCTGTAACAATGTAAAAATGTTAACTAAGATAGGCAAGATATGCATCTTTCTATAAAAATTTCAATTTACATGAAAATTATTTACTTTTTTTTGACATTTGTTTTGTTGCCTTTAAAATTACGAAAATCACAAACATAAACCAAAATATGAATTCCAAAAGAAATGTTGATTACATTTTAATCTTTTGATTATAGCTAAATCTATAGTCTATATTATGTCAGTTGGTGACCCTGGAGTGACTAAAATAACCAATTTTCTGATATTTTGGTTGTATCTATATTATATCAGTTGGTGACCCTGGAGTGACTCGAACAACCAACTTTCTGATCTTTTGGTTATATATATATATATATATATATATATATATATATATATATATATATATATATATATATATATATATATATATATATATATATATAGCATTGTATATTCTCGTATTCTGGAAACTGAAAAGGAGCTTCTAACAAAAATAAAAGAGGGAGGAAGAACAGATAAAGAATTAACTCTACTTGAAACTCTACTTCAGACTGAAGGTTTAACAAGAAAAGACGTGATGACTTTTATGCTTGACATGATTTTTGCAGGAATCGATACGGTAAATACCTTCATTTAAGTGTTTGCTTAACAGGCATTTCATCAATATAATAATAATAATAATAATAATAATAATAATAATAATAATAATAATAATAATAATAATAATAATAATAATAATAATAATAATAATAATAATAATAATAATAATAATAATAATAATAATAATAATAGAATAATAATAATAATAATAATAATAAAGAATAATAATAATAATAATAATAATAATAATAATAATAATAATAATAATAATAATAATAATAATAATAATAATAATAATAATAATAATAATAATAATAATAATAATAATAATAATAATAATAATAATTATAATAATAATAATAATAATTTATTAAAATACTGAAAATTCTTCAATTTTCAATTTCATCGAGAAAATATTTTTTTAATCGTCCCATCTCTAATATATATATATATATATATATATATATATATATATATATATATATATATATATATATATATATATATATATATATATATATATATATATATATATATATATTTTCTTAAAATTCACTCTCCATTTTTCTATTTTTGGTAGACTTCACATACAGTAGCATTTACATTGTATTTGCTCGCCCGCAACAAAGACAAACAAAAAAAACTTCAAGAAGAACTTGATTTGGTTCTTGGAGAAGGAAATGAAACACTCAAAGAGGAACAGATTGCAAATCTTTCTTATGTAAAAGCTTGCATTAAAGAGTCTTTAAGGTTTGTAATATAATATAAAAATACTCATGAATTAAAAACTTATTTTTCTTATTATGTGATGAATTCTGTCACATAAAAATATTTTGGTTTGAAAGGTCACTTCATTGCTGTTATAATGAGGCAGTTTTGAGGTTATTACAGTTATCTTACCAACACTGTTTACAATTAAGCAGTTTTGAAGTCATTACAGTTACCTTACCAACGCTGTTAAAATGAAGTAGTTTTGAAGTTATTACAGTTGCCTTACCAATACTGTTTAAAATGAAGCAGTTTTGAGGTTATTACAGTAACCTTACCAATATTTTCTTAAAGGGTTGGAATGGTAAGGAAAGAAATGAAAAGAAAAGGAACAACGAACCTCAGCAAAATTGGATAAAAAAAAGGTAATAATAAAAGAAAATTTATTCCTAAAAGCTTGTGACACCCTCCTCCAGTGCCTTGATAAGTGATTTCATCAGTTTTCGTTTAGACCAGAAAATGGGGTCAACCAACGTGTTGTGGCAAGGCATTGCAACTTTAGTTCTCCCTTGCGTTCCCTCACTTTCCATTTCTATCCTTGTCATATCCATAAAATACCCTTATTTTAACGGCAATGAAGTGAACTTTTCCATTTTATTGTATTTTTATGTAATATTGTATAATACATCATAAATAGTTAATGTTTTTCAGAGTGAAATAAATTTGTTGAGTTCATATATATATATATATATATATATATATATATATATATATATATATATATATATATATATATATATATATATATATATATATATATATATATATATATATATATATATATATATATAGAGAGAGAGAGAGAGAGAGAGAGAGAGAGAGAGAGAGAATATGTAACCTTAATAAATGGAACTTACTTGAACTGTGGACAGAAGGCATTTATCCATGCTTGCTGTCCACTTCTTATGTAAACATATTTCCGATGGGTCGTAGTTTTTGAGATAATGCAAGACGCTAAAGTAAATTTTTTATGCATGAAGTTTCATTTTAGAACCATGCCACACTCAACTAAAGTTTTATAACAGCATATAGTAATATGAAATAAATTGAAAATTCAAGAGGAATAAAAAAAAAAAAGAAAAAAAAGCATTCAAAAAAATTTCCCCATAGGTAACATTTTTGTTAACAAACGACTTTCTCTGTTACATTTTGAAACTGTTTTTGTTACTTGTATATATATATATATATATATATATATATATATATATATATATATATATATATATATATATATATATATATATATATATATATATATATATATATATATATATATATATATATATATATATATATATATATATATGTCAGATTATTTCCTTTAGCACTTGGAAACGCTAGAGTACTGCATCAGGATGCAGTTCTTGGAGGATATGAAATACCAAAAGGAGTAAGTATTTTTAAAACGGAAATAATAATAATAATAATAATAATAATAATAATAATAATAATAATAATAATAATAATAATAATAATAATAATAATAATGATAATGATAATATAATATATAATTAATTAATTATTATTATTATTATTATTATTATTATTATTATTATTATTATTATTATTATTATTATTATTATTATTATTATTATTATTATTATTATAATTATTATTATTATTATTATTATTATTATTATTATTATTATTATTATTATTATTATTATTATTATTATTATTATTATTATTATTATTATTATTATTATTATTATCATTATTATTATTATCATTATTATTACTGTTATTATCGTTATTATTATTTTTTGGGAGGGGGAAAATATTAAATACAAATTATTCTACCTCCTTCTTTTATAAATTCTAATCATATTATTTTATGTATTTAAAATATTTCTCCTGTATCTTCTTTATCCCCTTTTTAACTTTATTGTTCTGCCTTATTCACCAAATGATTTTTAACTTTGTGTTTTTCTCCGCCATGAAACTCTGTCGAATAAATAGATAAAAAGGAACAAAGATTTGAAGGCATTGTAAACAACCATATTTACTTTGCCCCAACTGGAGAAACCTAATAGATCAGAGTTCATTGCTTCAGTACTACTCTCCTTCCGTTAATTATTATTTTTTGTAGAGTAGGACATATTTCAAATTGAAAGGGGTAAATGACACAAAGAAGGTCATTGATAAAAAAATAGGAAACGAGATGATGATAGATCAGAATCCTGATTAAATGCAGTGTTATCATTACTAAAGGAGAGTGTGACAGTCAACAATAATTGCTATATAGAATGACAGGAAAAACAAGTGGGAGAGATAGCCCCAGAGGGAAGAATAGATATTAAAAGAACGAAGCTAAGAAATCAAACTTTCTCGAAAGCTTGCGATATTTCTAACGCTATATCAAAATAATTTACGGAAATACCAAAGAGCTGTAAAATAAGTATCAGAAAAGGAAGAAGGGCTAACAACAGTCGAGTGCTCCTTACATAATGCAATTTAGTAATATGAGATAAGATTTAAGGTGTTTCCATATATTCACATTAAGGATAAATAAGAAAACTCTGGAAAAAACAAAGGAAAACTAATAAAACAATAGTTACAGAGTTGAGGAGGACCTTATCCTATGGCACAGGATGAGTAAGCTCACGTTTACAGTAGGCGAGGAAGGTTAAAATTGGAAGACTCACACGAAATAGTTTTACTAAGGCAAAATGCAAGCACGTTGGCACAAGATTCGAGGATCTCAAGAGGAATAAGTTATAACTCTTCGCCTTCTTACTGTTAATTCCTCACTCTCAGAGAGAGAACAGAAATAACTATTAGAAAATATAATGTTAATTAAGAAGAGTTGGAAGGAGGTAGTGGAGTAGTAACTCCAGAATCGCCTATGGTGAAATTGGAGGCGAAGTTTTGAACGAAGAGTAGCTCTTGAAGAAGGTAAGAAAGAAGTACTGCCGTCAGAAGGTAAAATAGGAGGGAAAGAAGAAGAAGAAGAAGAAGAAGAAGCAAAGTTAGAGTACCAAATGGTTTGTTTGGAGAATTTTAAGTATATCTAAGAATAGATTTTGGCGATTCTTGGATGAAAATTAAAAAAAAACACAAGTTTCTGGAGTTTGAGCACGACGGTAATTATAATTTGTGAGGGAAGTGTTATTACGACGAATAGTACGAGAATAAGAGTTAAAATAGTTTAATTTGAAGAGATTTTAAATAGAATGTGAGTGCTAGGGAGAATCCCCTCATTGGAGATCTTTCATTAAAGCAGAAATAATTCCATATTGAATCAAAAAAAGTGCGACAAGTCCGACCAGTTAACAACACAGAAGCTGCCAAAGGTAGGGATGGTAATTATAGATTTTAAGGGATAGAATAGGGTACAGAGAATTGAATGTAATTGGGACAATTCAGAGATGGTTACATTTAATCGTGTGAGGAGAAAGACTGGAATAATTTTAATAGAATGTATTGGAATGTAAGAACTGATCTATCATGTTGTGTTCAACTCTAAGACGTTAAGGGATATGGATTTCGAGTTGTACTATTATTGCGTCAGAAATGTCTTAACTTATTATTAATAATTGAATATATCAAAATTTCTTTATAATTTTATTCCATTCTCCCATAAATTTAATTTCTTTTAATTCCTTTACCCAAAAATTAAAACTAAATCATAATGTTGTTAAGGTCGTACTTTCATATTTGTAAATTCATATTCTTGTGCCTGTGCAGGTATGTTTCTACGGGTATATCGGAACGTGTTGGTTCGTAGAACCTTCAATGATTCTCGACATGAATAGGTTAACTGAACAAAAAAGTAGCTAAACATAACTGTGCAGGTATATCAGGACTTGTGTAGCAGCCTTATTGAATATTTAATAGTTTTTAAACATTCTTCAGAGTATGGTTTTTGCTCTCAATCTCGTCACTGCGAGAGATGAAAAATACTTCAAGAAAGGTAATGAATTCATCCCAGAACGTTGGATGAGGGACAAGCCTTTGGGACCCATTCACCCCTATGCAGCTCTTCCTTTTTCCCACGGGACTCGAATGTGTATTGGAAGGAGAATTGCCGAGCAAGAAATGTACACTTTTATTGCCAGGGTAATAAAGGATTTAACTCAACATTTATAAAAAATATCAACTATTTTTGAAAATTAATACCTTTTTTTATTTCCCGCTTTTATGTCACTTTCTTCTATATATTCAACTTACCTGTGCTATATATATATATATATATATATATATATATATATATATATATATATATATATATATATATATATATATATATATATATATATATATATATATATATATATATATATTAAAAACAGCAATAACTGCAGATTTAAAACACAAACTAAAACAACCCAGTATTAAAATAAATTATAGGCAAACGTTTTCGAACTGACGTCCCTTTTCAAACCAAAGTTAAAAGAGTTAAAAAGTTAAAACGAAGACCTGCTCCAATGAAGGTGAGTAAAACAGTGACTGTTTTACTCACCTTCATTGGAGCAGGTCTTCGTTTTAACTTTTTACTCTTTTAACTTTGGCTTGAAAAGGGACGTCAGTTCGAAAACGTTTGCCTATAATTTATTTTAATACTGGGTTGTTTTAGTTTGTATATATATATATATATATATATATATATATATATATATATATATATATATATATATATATATATATATATATATATATATATATATATATATATATACTTGAATAGGTAATGCATCGATTCAACATTGACTACAAGTACCAAGACATGGAAACTGTATCGAGACTTGTGGCTGTTCCTTCAGAGCCTTTGAGATTTGAATTTACAGAAAGGAGATAAAAAGTACTGATAAAAAAGATAATAATGAATGATAAAATTTTATTAAAACTTAAATAGAATGAATTATCGTTAATTAATTTTTAATTAATGTAAAATCGATACTGCTCAATATCGTTTTTTATTTTGTATATATAAATCAATGATTGATATTATTATTATTATTATTATTATTATTATTATTATTATTATTATTATTATTATTATTGTTATTATTATTATTATTATTATAATTATCATTATTATTATTATTATTATTATCATTATTTTTATTTGTTATTATTTATTAATATTATTATTGTTATTTTAATTATTATTACTATTATTATTTATTATTATTATTATTATTATTATTATTATTATTATTATTATTATTATTATTATTATTATTATTATTATTATTATTATTATTATTATTATTATTATTATTATTTTTATTTCAATGAATTTATAAAATAACTTGAAAAGAGAGAGAGGTTGTGTTACTAAATGAAGATTTATCTAATTTATAAGATGTGATATTTTCTATTTTTACTTAAATTTTTTTATTAAAAACAACAACTAAAAACATGAGAGCGAGAGTTTATAATATAGAAAAAAAAAGAGTGTGTAAATTGTTAATGACTTTTCAAAATTAAAAACCGATATGCCTAAATTATGCTAATAATAATAATAATAATAATAATAATAATAATAATAATAATAATAATAATAATAATAATAATGATAATAATAATAATAATAATAATAATATGTGTCATACGTTTATTAATGTATATGTCCTTTCCTTTAAAGTGAAGACAATAATGTGATTTTAAAAAGAAAAAATTTATTGAAATTTATATTTCATTTTTAATAATCCAAATTTTTAAATTATTTTACTTTAATTGAAACATTGCAGTGCAACATTTTAACGAAGAAAACGTCACCTTACCACTTATATTATATCTTCTTTGGTGGGCAAAGGTCAGAGGCCTACCGATTTCCACCAGAGTTGAGAATATACAGGAAATTTGGTTGTTAATAGCTGACATGTCCCAATACACGGCGTTTAAAAGCGTGTAAGTCATAGGAAGTTGGGAAAACAAATAATGGGGGTGTGTTCCAGACTTTACCAGCAGAGTACATGTAAGACTGAGCTTTGCGGTTAAGTCTGAGTTTTGAGAGATGGACAGAGAAAGAATGAGTAGAGAGTTCTTTACGAAAGCCATATTGGTGATCAGAGATAAGATTGGAAGAATTGGGATATTTCCAAATCTTTCTGTTAAGTTTAGATTCGAAAATTTTTGAATGAATGGAGGTTAAATAAATAAAATAATAGTAGTTGAGAGAGGTCCCTATTCTTCTGCAGAGGTTGAAAGAGTGCACGTCCCCAGTTAGAAGTTAAGGTTGAAATAAAGAGGCAGAGACTAAATAGTTTACCAAGGCAGGGTGCAAGCTCAGAAGTACAAGTTTTGAGAACCACAAGAGGAATACTATCCGGACCGTACTCCGGAGTTTCTGGAATTTGAAGACAAGCACGAAAACAAGTAGATTTAAATAAAGGTTTGTTAGGTTTAGTTGAAAGGAAAGAATATGAAATCCATACTTCAATGACGGAATGAATCACCTCAGTTATAAGCTCTTCACATTCCGAGGAACTTCTCCCACTGAAACAGTAATCAATCAATAGGAAATCGGAGAAGCATAGCCGCAAGTCAGACCTGTTGGCAACACCGATGTGCCAGAAACGTCTCTTCGTTGAAGGCGGGGGCCTTTCTTGCGGAAGAGTTGAAGAGAAAGAACAAGAAACAGAGATAAGGTGATCGGATGAAACCAAAGGAGAAAATAGTTTAACAGTATAAAAAGAAGAATAAGAGGTTAATAAGAGATCAAGAATGTTGGGTTCATCACCAAGACTATCAGAGACAAGGGTAGGGAGTTGCTCTAACTTCTCATGGTTATTTTACATAGAAATATTGTAGGCGAGTTCACCAGCTGGATCATAAAAAACTAGATGAGAGCCATTGGCGGTTATGAACATTGAAATCACCTACAATGATGATTTCAGAGAAAGGAAAAGGAAAAAGAATGTGCTCTGTTTTGGATTCTAAATAGTAGAAGAATTTTTTATTGGCCAGTGGAATTAGGAGATAAATAGACAGATCAAATAAATTTTGTAATAGATTTGCAAGAGAGTATCAACCATAAAGTAGAGAATTTAGAAGACTCCAAATTAGACAAAAGAACAAATAACATCGTTGTGCGCATATAAGCAACATCCGCCTTTGGATAAAAATTGAGAATATATATATATATATATATATATATATATATATATATATATATATATATATATATATATATATATATATATATATATATATATATGTATTTATAGTAAACGAGTGTGGCTGAGAACGTTAAGCTTTAAAAGTATTATACTCAGATTTGCTGTCAAGATTCAAAATAATCACGTGATAGGATTGTGCCTCACTACCCCGCTTTTCCAATTGGTTCTACTGTGTGTGTGTTTATCCTATATTTCAGTAACATGGATTAATAACCAAATTCCGAAGTAATAATCATAGAAAATGAGGTAAAATGTCCGTAGCGAAGTGCCTAATATGCAAAAAGGGTTTTAAAAGCCTATTTTTTATGCCCCATTTTGAAACGTAATTTCTCGTAAAATAAAACAGTTATTGCTCTATTTACGCAAATATTTAAAAGAAAACGATTGAAGAAAACGGAAGTTATATGGTATACTATTTCATTAAGGTAAATTTGGAGATTAGATGTTTTTGGTTTAATAAATAATGTTTTTAACACACACACACACACACACACACACACACACACACACACACACACACACACACACACACACACACACACACATATATATATATATATATATATATATATATATATATATATATATATATATATATATATATATATATATATATATATATATATATATATATATATATATATATATATATATATATATATATATATATATATATATATATATATGCCTGTTTATTAATGAATTACAGGTCATACATTTGAATATGTCGACATTTGTCGGTAAACAGTTTGACAATAATATTAATTATACTATTGGAGCAAATTAGCACACAAAATAATATTTAAAATCTGAACTGGAGAGATATAGATTTAGAATCTGTATCTTTATTCATAAATGCAAGATTTCTTTGCAATATCTGAAACCATTGAAATTACTATATTGCAACTTACACAAAAGGAGTAGTAAATTGTGGTTAAACACCTGCAAGATTGATCATTAGAAAGCAGATAGGAAATATTCGATTCACATTAAATTCAGTTTCTACATTCACGAATATTAATTTTATATAAGCATAACTCCAAATATAAATTCCTTTTAAATGCTTTTACGCTCGCTTTGACAAGAAAATTTAATCTTTATTTAAGCATATTAAATGAACTATTTAACATTAAAATGAAAATTTATTATAATAATCTTTTCTACAATTTCGTCTCAAATATTTGGTGCTTTAAATTTTTCCTTAATTTATCATATATATATATATATATATATATATATATATATATATATATATATATATATATATATATATATATATATATATATATATATATATATATATATATATATATATATATATATATATATATATATATATATATATATATATATATATATATATATATATATATATATATATATATATATATATATATATATATATATATATATATATATATATATATATATATATATATATATATATATATATATATATATATATATATATATATATATATATATATATATATAGAGCGAGGAAAAGTTTGAATGTCTTTGAGATGAAAGGTTTGAGAGCGATATGTAAATTAAGAAGGATGGATAGGATTAGAAATGACAGAATAAGAGAGATGTGTAAATGGAAGAGGGGTTTAATTGCTAGAGCAGGAGGAAGGTGTGCTAAAATGGTTTGGACATATGTGTAGAATGAATGAGGACAGAATGGTGGGCAAGGTACTTAGATCCGAGGTGGAAGGTGGTAGGGGGAGGGGAAGGCCAAAGTGGAGATGGATGGATGGAGTTAGAGAGATTTTGGGTGGAAGGAATTTGAGTTTAGAAGAGGGTAGAAGACTTGCGGAGGACAGAGTAAGATGGAGGGCGGTGGTGAAAGGGGTTGAAAGATAAGAGTGGGTATGTTTGTAAGGGAATTATGGCGGGCACCACCCCACGAAAGTGGGAAGGGTGATGGCGAAATAAATAAATAAATAATATATATATATATATATATATATATATATATATATATATATATATATATATATATATATATATATATATATATATATAAAGTGGGGGCTGTAATCGTTGATGGGATGAGCAGGTTCATTCCTTCTTCAACTAAATCTTTTTCTCCGCAAAATCCATGGTTCGATCGCGCCTGCTCTCTTGCCATTCAGGCTAGAGACATCGCGTATCGGGGGTGGAAAAACTCTCCTTCTCCTATCACTCTTGCTAATTTTCATTCTGCCCGGAATCGTTGCAGGGATATTCTTCGACGAGCAAAGCAGGCTTTCACTAAAAGAAGGTGTGCGGAGCTCCTAAACTCTCCTACTGATAAATCTTTCTGGCCTTTTGCCAAAAACATCTCTAACAACTTCTGTAAATCTTCCTTTCCTCCTCTTATTCGCTCTGATGGCTCTGTTGCTAACACTCCAACTGAAAAGGCTAATCTCTTCGGCCTCCTATTCTCCTCTAATTCAACCCTGGACGACTCCGGCAATCCTCCTCCTACTTCTTCTCCTCTCAGAGGTCCCATGCTTTACCTGTGATTACATTTGATCAGGTGCATGGGTTTCTGAAATCTATGAACGTAAGGAAGGCGAGCGGCCCGGATGGCATTCCTCCCCGAGTTTTAAGGGAGTGTGCTTCTGAGCTTGCTCCGCCCCTCGTTCAACTTTACTCTCTATGCCTCAATACTAATACTTTCCCTCAGTGTTGGAAGCACGCATTGGTCCAGCCTATTCCGAAAAAGGGTAGCCGCTCTGATCCTTCTAACTATCGCCCTATAGCTCTCACTTGTATTCTGTCTAAGATCTTTGAAACCCTTCTCAACTCTCACTTCTTAGATCATCTGGAATCTCATTCCCTTCTTTCTGATCATCAGTATGGCTTTCGACGTTCGAGGTCTACTGGTGATATACTTTCCTTATCTCCCAGATTTATGGTCTTCTGCCCTTAGGGATCATGGGGAGACTTGTGTGGTGGCGCTTGACATATCTAAGGCATTTGACCGGGTATGGCATGCGTCACTGCTTTCCAAGCTCCCCTCCTTTGGGTTTCCTCCTTCTCTTTGCTTACTTATGTCTAGCTTTCTTTCTAATCGCTCCATGTCGGCTGTTGTTGATGGAGCGACTTCTTCTTCCTTTCCCATCAATAGTGGTGTTCCTCAGGGTTCTGTCTTATCTCCTACTCTATTCTTACTTTTCATTAATGATCTTCTCAGCTGTTCATCTAATCCTATACATTCATATGCCGATGACTCAACTCTCCATTCTTCTACTCATTTCAAATCTGCTCCTTCCTTTGCATCTAGAGTTGCCTCTCGTCTTAATCTTTCCGATTCCATTCTTGCAGATCTGGATAGAATTTCCCAGTGGGGTCGTCTCAACCTTGTGAAATTCAACTCTTTAAAAACTCAACTTCTAGAAATCTCCCTCTCAAAGACACCTCCTAACTTTTCTATTTCTTTCGACGGTTCTCCCGTCTCTCCTGTTGACAATATAAATATTCTTGGCCTTAACATAAACAAAAAAATGTCTTGGAAACCTCACATCACAATGGTTGCTCGGGCGGCCTCAAAGAAGCTGGGAGTTCTGTTTAGACTGCGAGAATTTTTTTCTTCTCGCAGTTACTCCAATTATACAAGGGTCTCATCCGCCCTTGTATGGAGTACTGCTCTCATATCTGGGGTGGCTCAGGTTTCACCCGTCTTTTGGATAGGGTTGAGTCAAAGGCTAAAAGACTTATAAACTGTCCCGCTCTTTCTAATTCTCTTGACTCTTTATCTTTGCGACGTGATGTTGGTGCCTTATCTCTTTTCTATAGGTACTACAGCGGCAAATGCTCGAGGGAACTATCCACCCGTGTACCTCCACCTTTACGGCGTCCTCGCAGCACAAGGGGTGCAGTGTCCGCGCATCAATTTTGCGTGGACATAGGCAATTCCAGGCTTGTTCGCTGTGGTGCCTCCTTCTTTCCAGCCACCTCTGTTTTGTGGAATTCTCTTCCATCTTCTGTGTTCCTGCTGAATTTAATCTCCATTCCTTTAAGACCCACGTCTGTGCTCACCTGCGAAATTTGGGTTAGGTGTGGGTTGTGGGTTGTTTTTATCTCTTTTTTTTTTGTTCTAGCACTCCCTCCTTGAATAGGGCTATGCCCGTGAGTGGTGGTGATGTGTAAAAAAAAAAAAAAAATATATATATATATATATATATATATATATATATATATATATATATATATATATATATATATATATATATATATATATATATATATATATATATATATACAGAGCTGCTCATGATGGTGGTTTTAAGTTCAATTTGCAACTCATTTTCTAATATATTTTTTAATGACCCACTCTCCACCACATCTTCACCTCTTCACTCTTACGACGGCGACTCTGCCCTTCCTTTGTTCCTTATTCCTTTCAATTTGAAAAGATCCCTACTCAACCTCAAATATCAGATGCTAAGAGAGAGAGAGAGAGAGAGAGAGAGAGAGAGAGAGAGAGAGAGAGAGAGAGAGAGAGAGAGAGAGAGAGAGAGAGAGAGAGAGAGAGGAGAGAGAGAGAGAGAGAGAGAGAGAGAGACAGACAGACAGACGGAGAGGGAGAGAGACAGAGAGAGACAGAGAGAGAGAGAGAGAGAGAGAGAGAGAGAGAGAGAGAGAGAGAGAGAGAGAGAGAGAGAGAGAGACAGAAGGAGAGAGAGAGAGGAGAGAGAGAGAGAAATTTCACAGATATCAGAACCTGTTTTAAAATTTATCACCGATACTCATTCAAAAATCTAAATCCTAAATTAAAATCTTATACAGACTTGAGCCAGGACACATTTTCATCAAAATTATAAAATTCATTGAAAAAAAAATAAAAGAAATAAAATCTCTATTTCCATTATAAAGAAAAAAACCTTTTAAAAATCTTTTAAAATAAAATAAAAATAAAAATTATTAAAAAAGAAAAATCTATTTATTGAAATATATTAAAATAAGAGATTGAAATTCCCGGATTTGTGCATGCATTAAAGGATTACAAAATGGATTTGTTTGAAACAACGCTAGAATTAATGCCTTGGGCTTCAGTTTATTTGAGCTGGAATAATAATAATAATAATAATAGTAATAATAATAATAATAATAATAATAATAATAATAATAATAATAATAATAATAATAATAATAATAATAATAATAATAATAATAATAATAATAATAATAATAATAATAATAATAATAATAATAAAAAGAAGAAGAAGAAGAAGAACAATCATAATAGTGGAAACAATAATAATAATAATAATAATAATAATAATAATAAAAATAATAATAATAATAATAATAATAATAATAATAATAATTCAATTCTCAATTCTCAAACTGTTTTCAGAGATTGTACATTTACAGGTTTTCAATTTTATAGTAGGTCCCATACTACTAAATTGAGCAATAAAAACTTTGACATTCACAGTGGAAAAAATCTGGATCTGAAAATACTGCATAATCGAAATCTCGTCAATATTAGTGATCCTCTTCAATACTTCACTTAAGTTAGGCCACTTTCCAGAAGAACTGAAAATAGCAAGAGAGAGAGAGAGAGAGAGAGAGAGAGAGAGAGAGAGAGAGAGAGAGAGAGAGAGAGAGAGAGAGAGAGAGAGAGAGAGAGAGAGAGAGAGAGAGAGAGAGAGAGAGAGAGAGAGAGAGAGAGAGAGAGTGAAGTTTAATATATAAATCTGTACACACTTCAGTCCCTAATAACTTCCGTCCTATCTCTATCCTACATACAATTGGTAAAGTATTCGAAAAATTGGTGGAAAATAAAAACTTAAAATTACTTTTACGAGAATGAACTTTCACAAACGCAGTTTGAATTTACAAAAAATCATAGTACAGAAGATACGCTAGCTATCCTTACTGAAAATATATGCAGAGCACTAATCGACAAACAAACCTGCATACTACTACTACTACTACTATACTACTACTACTACTGCTACTACTACCACTACTATACTACTACTACTACTACTACTACTATTAGATTTTTCCAAAGCATTTGATGTTGTTCCGCACAACTTACTTCTATATAAATTGGATAGGCTTGGCATTTCGAAAGACTCCATAACCTGGTTCCGGTCATATTTATCTGGTCGAAACACAGTACGTGAAATTATTAGATGTCTTCATCCTTCCTCGCTCTAATTTCTCAAGGTGTGCCTCAGGGATCTAATTTGGATTCGCTATTCTCTAACATATATACTAATGACTTCCAAAACTGTAATAATTCTTTACATTCCCAATACGCTGATGATACAGCAATTTTAATAACAGATCTTAATATAGATACCCTAAACTCAAAAGTAAATAATGTATTATAGGCAAATAGGCTTTCCCTTAATCTACAAAAAAACAGTACTTAATATTGACAAACGTTAAGACTCCTATCAAGCTAAATATCATGGCAAGAGATACAACCATAAATCGAACCACATCTGTAAATATTATGGCAAGAGATACAACCATAAATCGAACCAAATCTGTAAATATTATGGCAAGAGATACAACCATAAATCGAACCACATCTGTAAATATTATGGCAAGAGATGCAACCATAAATCGAACCAAATCTGTAAATATTCATGGCAAGAGATGCACAACCATAAATCGAACCACATCTGTAAATATCATGGCAAGAGATACAACCATAAATCGAACCACATCTGTAAATATTATGGCAAGAGAAGCAACCATAAATCGAACCAAATCTGTAAATATTATGGCAAGAGATGCAACCATAAATCGAACCAAATCTGTAAATATTATGGCAAGAGATACAACCATAAATCGAACCATCTGTAAATCATGAACAACATAAATCGAACCACATCTATTATGGCAAGAGATACAACCATAAATCGAACCAAATCTGTAAATATCATGGCAAGAGATACAACCATAAATCGAAGCCCATCTGTAAAACTATTAGGAATTATTTTCAGATGCGAAACTTTTCATCATAAAAACTAGGCTCATTGAGAAGATAACTGTGGTGTGGAAAAATAGCTAAAACAATACAGGAGAAGATGCAGAACTTTTCCAAAACTTTTACAACCAGAGATGTTAAGCTAACTGACCTATAGTTTCCTAGATCTTCTTTACTACCTTTCTTATAAATGAGCTCCACATATGCAATTTTCCAGTCCTCAGGTACCTCTCCAAAAGCAGTCTATCATTTAAAAATCTAATACAATACTGGTAGCATTCCTTGAAGAATCGAGTCTTTATTTGCTGTTAAGTGAAGTTTGACAAAATATTTGATAAAAAGCCTAGTTCAAAATTATAGACCAAACACAATGAATATTTCTTAAATTTCAACAATAATAATTTTTACTTAATTATTAATACCCCAAAAAATATTATAAATATTATTATTAGCCAAACAAAAATGCAAATGTAGAAAATTTTGGCCATTCAAATCGTTTTTATCAAAAAAATCAAAGGTACGTCCTATAATTTGGCCAGGGACGGTATATATTTATATATATATATATATATATATATATATATATATATATATATATATAATATATATATCTATATATATATATATATATATATATATATATATATATATATATATATATATATATATATATATATATATATATATATATATATATATATATATATATATATATTATCTATATATATATTATATATATATATATATATATATATATATATATATATATATATATATATATATATATATATATATATATATATTCTCCTTAATTTAGTTGTAAATTTGCATTGAGAAGACGTGAGTGGATTGCCATTATTGCATTCCTCGGAGACAACAAAACATTTATTAAATTCACCGAAAAAAATAAAATAAAAAATTAAAAAAAAATTTAATTTTAAAATAAAATAAAAACAAATAAACGAAATTAATGAGAAAATAAATTTAAATTATTTTAATTCATTAAAAATTCGGTTTCTAAAAGAGGATTTTTCTAATAAAATAAAATTCGATTTGCTGAAAAGGGAAAAAAAAAAAAAAAAAATTATTTATTTTTTTTTAAAAATTTCAAAAATTCTTTGGTGAAGCTCATAAACTTTATGTGTATGGGCTATTTTACGCATAAAAGGAGAAATGATTTTTTGGAATAGTCTAAATGAAGTCTATTTATTAAACGGGAGTGCATTTGTTTGTGAATTCGTGTGCATGAGCAATCTGTGTACACAAATACGTATATACATATACTTATGAACGTAGACAAACACACACACACACACACACACACACTATATATATATATATATATATATATATATATATATATATATATATATATATATATATATATATATATATATATATATATATATATATATATATATATATATATATATATATATATATATATATATATATATTCAAAAGCATCCAATTGAGTAGGAAACTGTATATGCTGAAGAAGAAACCCATTAGCAGCCGGTTACAGGTATTTCTTATCTCCCCAGCAAAGGTAATGGAAAAATGGTTGTCTTCAATACCTCAAAATCTCAAATTATTTCAGTCTGCCGTTCAACTGTAACATCTTCGAAAAGATGCTACTCAAAACCATCCTATATTATGAACTTTCATTTTAATTAACAGGGTGTTCCACTTTCCCAACCTTGATTTATTTAAAAAAAATAAAAAAATAAAAAAAATCTGTTTTTTCTTTGAATTTTGGTTTTACCGTCTTGCATGGAGTACGCACTCTGATATGGAACAGTTCTTTCGGATTTTCTTGAAGAAGTGGTAGTCTGTCTTTGTTAATAATTCATCACATAGATATCCTTACTAACTCTCTATCAATTCCTTATCTAATGAAATACTGTTGTATCATTTCTTACTATTTAGAAATTACGATGGTTGCGTCTATTCAAAACTTTTAAGTACCATTCCTTCTCCTTTGTGGGGGGAGAGAGATTGTACCTCGATTTTCATCCTAGAGGTGAATTCAGACGCTAATTAAAGGGAGTAATTAAATTTAGCGAGAGGAACAGAAACTGACATAGAATTCCACAGCACAGATACGGCTAGAAAATTATTTATATTATTTATTTATTACTCATTTTGTATTACTTCTGTCTCTATTGCAGATATTATTTAATAGTGGATTCTGTTGACATAATTTTTATATTTTTATTATTATTATTATTATTATTTTTATTATTATTATTATTATTATTATTATTATTATTATTATTATTATTATTATTATTATTATTATTATTATTATTATTATTATTATTATTATTATTATTATTATTATTATTATTATTATTATTTCTTTATTTTTATTCTTGAGATCATTGTTATTGTTATTACAATTTATATGTTGTACATTATTCTAGTTTGTGCACTGACCTTATAATTTCTCTAAGACACTTC
>SEYY01018040.1:57500-60000 GCA_009176605.1 Armadillidium nasatum
TCTTTCATTAATAATTTTCATTAAAATAGAATCATTAAATAACATGGAATATTTTTCAGAAAGAATGAAAACTAAAATTTACTGTGTAAATTTTTCAAATTATATATATAATATATATATATATATATATATATATATATATATATAATATATATATATATATATATATATATATATATATATATATATATATATATATATATATATATAATATATATATATATATATATATATATATATATATATATAATATATATAATATATATATATATATATATTATAATATATATATATATATATATATATATATATATATATATATATATATATATATATATATATATATATATATATATATATATATATATAATATATATATATATATATATATATATATATATATATATTATATATATATATATATATATATATAGTATTATATATATATCTTTCTCTTCTTCCCAAGAAGGGTCTTCACCCTGTCAATGGACCAACATCTTTCTCCATCTGCACTAAAAATCCCTCTCCTTGAGCTCTATTAAAGGTCATGTTTTTCGGCTCGTTGGTTTCAATAGGCCTTGATAATATATATATATATATATATATATATATATATATATATATATATATATATATATATATATATATATATATATATATATATATATATATATATATTATAAATCCTGTCCCACGCCTTGATCTCAAAATCTCTTTCATCAACCTACAAAATCATTTCAGATGTATTTATAAAAGGTTACCATCTATTATTAATTAAAAGTGTTGCTTCATTAAAAGTTAACTGAAGCAACTAACGCATTATTAAAGGGGTTGCTTCATTAAAAGTTAACTGAAGCAATCAATGCATTATTAAAAATGTTGCTTCATTAAAAGTTAACTGAATCAATCAATTCATTATTAAAAGTGTTGCTTCATTAAAAGTTCTGAAGCAACCAACGCATTATTAAATGTGTTGCTTCATTAAAAGGTAACTGAAGCTACCAACGCAATCACTATAATGTTATTGTCTATCTTATGAAGAGCAAATGAAGCTTTTCATTGATTGAGAAATCAATGGTGAAATCCTTTAGTAAAATCTTTTAACACTCGATCCAGTGACCTCCTTCTTTGGCTTCTATATAATTGGAAAATTTCCTCTCCAGAGCCTAAAGTGTTGTAGAAATACTAAATTAACTGATAACATTCTATTATATATATATATATATATATATATATATAATATATATTATATATATATATATATATATATATATATATATATATATATATATATATATTATTATATATCCATATATTTCTCTGTTTTTAATAACTCTACTTCTTTGTGAATATATTTAATATTTTCTTATTCTCTCCTCTCTCTCTCTCTCTCTCTCTCTCTCTCTCTCTCTCTCTCTCTCTCTCTCTCTCTCTCTCTGTGTGTCTCTTTCTGTCTTCCTTTTCTCTTCTCTTTATCCCTTAAGCAGGAATTCCATTAAGTATTCTAAAGGGTCGCTTTAAAAGTATCTGAATATTCACTTCGTTAATTTACATAAAATAACTTATTCTCAAATCCTACCTTATATATATATATATATATATATATATATATATATATATATATATATATATATATATATATATATATATATATATATATATATATATATATATATATATATATATGTATATATAAACAGGGTGTCCCATAAGTTTCCATACATAAGGAAATAATACATGTAAACCGAAACCCCTTTTATTTACATAATATGCTCTACATGAAAGCCATTGCGTTCGAAACACAAATCAATGCGTGTCCTCCACTGCTAAAGAACACGTTCAAGCACAGGTTGAGTTATGCCGGTAATTGCGTTGGTGATATGCTGTCTGAGATGATTTATGTTTTGTATCTTTTCCCGATATACTACAGCCTTCACATGCCCCCAGAGGTAAAAATAAAATTGGGTAAGGTCTGGAGATCTGGGAAGCCACTCCACAGGACAACGCCGACTGATTACAAGTACCTGGAAATTGATAATGTAACCACTCACGTAAGTCAATACAGAAATGAGGTGGCACTCTATCTTGCCGATAGTACACCGGAAAGTTACCATTTTTGTCTTAGATGAATGGGAAAATCTCTTCCTGCAACATGTTCAGATACTTATCGTCAGTAAGATTCCCCTCAATGAAAGATGGTCCAATAACCCTGTGACCCCATATCCCGGACCATACCATTACTTACCAGCACCCTGCACCTTTGTTGGGCTCAGCCAGTGTGGATTTGTAGTGTTCCAATAACGTACATTTTGTCGATTCACCTTTCCATTGACGTAAAAGTTTGCTTCGTCTGTAAATAATATGCCGGCTGAGAAAACTGCATCCTCTTGAAATTTGCTCAATACCCACTCACAAAATTCCAGCCGTCTATCCGGGTCGTCTTCACACATATTCTGTGCCAAATGTAATTTGTATGGATGCCATTTGTTTGTTTTTAAAA
>SEYY01018040.1:72500-75000 GCA_009176605.1 Armadillidium nasatum
TAGCCAATTAA
This sequence comes from Armadillidium nasatum, assembly GCA_009176605.1. Lineage (NCBI taxonomy): Eukaryota > Metazoa > Arthropoda > Malacostraca > Isopoda > Armadillidiidae > Armadillidium > Armadillidium nasatum. Next base: position 72,512 of record SEYY01018040.1, read on the forward strand.
CAAGTTGTCAATCAAAATTACAAGAAATATTTTTGTTTTATTAAAAACAAGAAAAAAAAACAATGTTTTGTCGACTATTTTTGTTAACAATGATCTAAAATTGCTTGAATATTTAACATACAAAATAGAAAAATAACAGATTAAAAACTCTGTTAGGGACGAGAATAATCCACTCCTACACATAAAACACAAAGATATAAAGACACAAAAACAAAGATACAGAAGAGAAAAAGACACAAAAACACAAAAAGAAAGATACAGAAGAAAAAAAGACAAAAAAAAAAAAAAAAAAAAAAAAAAAAAAAAAAAAAAAAAAACAGACACAAAGACTCAAAGACGTAAAAAAAAGGTACAAAGAAACACATGGAAAAAAAGACAAAACACAAAGAGACACACAAAAAGATGACACAATGACACAAGAAAAAAAAGACAATGACACAAGAGAAAAGACACAAAGACAGGAAAATAAGGCACAGAGATACAAAGGAACAAAGACACGCACGAAAAAAAAAAATACACAAAGTCATAAAGACATACCCGAAAAAGAAGATAAAAAAACAAAAACAAAGACATACACACCTACACACATACATATACACACACACACACACACACACACACACACACACACACACACGAAAAAAAGTGCAGAACGAAGTGAGGCGTCAAATTTTTATTCTGTTCGCGCTCGAAATGCAGTAATTAAAATGGCGACCCAACTCCATTGTTTTCCTTGTCAAAATAAAATAAAAGCAACAACATTTCTTCTATAGACTGAATTAATTAAGTTCGATGCACAATATTAACAACTATTGATTGGAATAAACTTGTTTAATACGTATTTGTGTGTAGGTGTGTGTGTGTTGTGTGTGTGTGTGTGTGTGTGTGTGTGTGTGTGTGTGTGTGTGTGTGTGTGTGTGTGTGTGTGTGTGTTCTTTTATATTGACAAGTACATCACGCACGCTTCATTTACTTTTAAATACAAACTAAAAACATTATATATATATATATATATATATATATATATATATATATATATATATATATATATAATATATATATAGTTAAAAAGTATTATATACTTTTCTAGTGTCTCCTCAGGTGGTTAAAGGCCAATTCTACAGCAAAAGATTCACCGAAATGCCGAAAACCAATTAATTAAGAGTCAGAAAGAAGGAAAAAAACCCTAAAACGCTCCTTAACGGAAGCAATAATGACTATCTGGGATAAGGTAAAAAGGTTTACGGCACTCTCACACCTCAGTATTAAGAATAAATTGAAAAAAACCTAGGAAAATACCGGGATTAAGAGATAGGATGGCAGCTAGAGGATTATGAAGGTTCTTCCTTTCTCAGTATGCTGTTTAATGAGCGCATGCTTTCAATAAGAAGAAAAGTCTGAAGTTACGAAGGTATTTAACGAGTTTGAAAGCATAAATTCTATGAAACACAAGTAGAATATAATTAGGACAGTACGTCTTCTAAGTGTTAAGCTCAAAAACGAGGAAAAGCCCAAAGTCGTATAAAGAAGAACATAAGAACGAAAAGTTTTAACAGATGGTAAAATAGATGTGGTGTCATTGAATAAACTAGAAGAAGAAGAAAAAAAGAGAACCAAAGTAGTAGAGAATAAACATGAGGGAATGGAGCCTGAAAAATTATTACATTTTCATATATGAGTTTCTATTGTTACAGAGAATAAGTATATCTAGCGCAATTTCAGGTTGAAATAAAAGAATTATAAGTTCTGATGATTAAAGATTACGGCTATTCATGAAATTGAGGCTAGCACCATTAATGGAAAGAGAACAAGAAGTTTTACACCAAGGTTTGTAATTATTAGTTAAAGAAAATTATATTGCCTAAAAACATAGCCAACACTTACAACATTCCACGCTATTCCAACACAAACAATATCACATTCTCTCTAAATTGCTCCTACAGAGGTCTGCCTATCAAGGATTCGAAATCACTCTCACCGGTGGTTAAAAATACACTTGATTGGTCTGCACCGGAGCAGGGTTTCCTATCCAAAACCCAAATAATCTGTGTAACTTATCAACTTGATCAGAAATAACATAAAACTCAATTTCCCAAGCTAAGAACCACACTTCTCGAATAGGGCTCTGCCTGGGAGTGACTGTGATAGCTTAAAAAAAAAAAATGAAATGCATGTCTCCATGACAGAAGAAGCATCTCATTTATGAACTCTCTATACTTAAAGGTGCTCCTTCTGCTGAAGAAATGATCTTTCAGAGGAAAACCAAAGAAACGCCACCGAAAGTCCAACCAATTTGTTGCACAAAAGTTCCAAATACATTTCCAACTCCCGGATAGGGAGTTGGCATTTTATGCTGAGACTTTGAAGACATACAGCATAATATTGTACATAGATCAGGCAGTGATAAGATGAGCTAAGATGTTTTTTTTTTTTTTTTTTTTTTTTTTTTTTTTTTTTTTTTTTTTTTTTTTTTTTTTTTTTTTTTTTTT
>SEYY01018040.1:82500-85000 GCA_009176605.1 Armadillidium nasatum
TATTGATAGAGCCTTGATTGATTTGAGTCAAATAATAGACATGCTTTTATATATTTATTACAATGAGCACGGAATCTTCCTCTAATTTTTTTGATATGGACACAGAAAATCCTTCACTTTCTTTGAAGATGTCCTCAAGTGCCGAGCTGTTAACGAATATTACGCTGATATGCAGCGGAGAAAGTACTTATAATTATTTTGAAATACTCCAGAACTTTCTTATCTTCTTGTCTGTTATATTGTATGCAGAAAGGAAATATTCCTATAGATGTTTAATCTCTCTCTAATGATCTCAATTATATTAGCCAATTTTGGAGAATAAGATATTGAGGTAATCCGACATAGGTAATGTATATATTCTCATGGACTCTAAAAGCTGATATTGAGTTCCTAAAATAATAATAATAATAATAATATAATTAATAATAATAAATAATACTAAAAATAAATAAGGACTACATATAGATATATATGGAGAATAATATTAGATTGATAAGATTTTATTATAGAGATTCACTTATTCTGTTACCCGAAATAATAAAATTAATTCGAAAATGTGATGCATGTAAAAATATATTGTATATTAATTCTCACATTAGTGGAGTTTATGGATTATTGTCTCTCGATATGAGTTATCGAGAAACAAAATATTAAATATGTATAAGTGTTAAATATAAAATCCTATAAAGATAGTTTTTTAAAGTAATTGTGTTCTCAATTAAATTATATGATGGTTGGCGTATGGTTAATTCTCTTATTACCCTCATTCTAAAATTTTCCAGAAATAACTTAAGAGTCAATAACTTTGTGCATTACTAAGGATCTGCTTTTTAGGAGAATTATAGTTATATTGTGTATTTTGAAAATTATCTATTATGTATTTAAAATTGAATGTGATTTAAAAAGAAATTTCTGGGGGTTTAGGATTTGCCGATTCGAACGCATTTTCATTGTTATAGTATTATTTTTATTTAATGTATAATACAAAGTTAAAATGAGTCATAATATTGTAGGTTTGGCTGAAATCGTATTCCCTTAAATATAAAGGTCAAATACAATGGCCAATGAAAATAGGGAATAGTTGTGTTTTTTGAAATATAACCTATTTGATACTTAATATTATAAATTGAATATTGTGAACTGAATATAAAAAGAGAAGAAATTTCCTCAGGGGTATTATAGGATTTTGCCTCACTAGATTCGAACCATTTTGTATAGTGTTATTATTGATAACTTAAAAAGTAAGGTCATAATGTGGGCTTTGGCGATCGTTTAACCCTATAGGTCAAAACATTAGCGACACATGATAAAATAAGGTAGTATTAAGTTGTTTTTGAAATATCCTTGTTAATAAAATTGAATGTGCTGTAAAAAGAAATTAGATTTCCGGATTAGTTATGGATTTGCCTAGATATTGCGACCATTATTATGTAGTTGTTTTATATTGATACCTTAAATAATAATTTTAAGTACTATTATATGTGGTTTAGTGTGAATACAGTATATTCGTCGTAAAGGTACATAAACCAATGGCCACTATGAATAGGAGATAATAGTTGTGTTTTTGAAATATCCTTGTATTATATAAATTTGAATGATTGACTGATAAAGAAATTTAACGTGAGGGTGTTTATAGTTGATATATATAGTCAGACGGATTTACGAATACCATTAATTGGTAGTGTTTTATGATAATTGTACTTATAGTAATGTGAGTCATAATTGTGGTTAATTGGCGACGTATTTCCTCACTATAATATATATATAGGATTCTAACATAAACATGGCCTAACTATAATGAAAATGGTGAATAGTTGTGTTTTTGAAATATCTTGTACTTAAAATGAATGTGCTGTATAAAAAGAAATTTCCGGGTGTTTAATATGGAATTTATGGCGCCGATATCTGAACCATTTATATAAGTTAGTGTAATTTAAATTTAAAATTGTTAAACTTATCTAATAAAGTATGGTCATAATGTGGTATTTAGGCGATCGTTTATTATATATTATTATTTCCCTTATAAGGTACTATAAAACATTGCCTCAAAACTGAAATAATAGGGAATAGTTGTGTTTTTGAAATAGATTATCCTTGTATATAAATTGAATGTGCTGTAAAAAAATATTTCCTGGGGTTATGGATTTTACGATTTACGATTCACCATATTTTGTATGTAATTTTATTATTGATACCTATAGTTGAGTAATAGGATACGCATAAGAGTAAGAATGGTTGAAGGCGCGATCCAGCTCGATTGTACCACACTAGTGTAAGATGGAGTCAAAATAAACGGAAAATGGCACAACGATGATATAACATAAGGGATGGATTGTTAAGTAGAAGAGTGTTAGTTAAAAGTGAGTAATTGAGGCTAAGGAGGTAAATAAAGTATTGAATAAAGGGAAGGTAATGGAAGTGTGAGGAGAGGTTTAAGTGTGTAATAGAATATAAGTTATTATAGATATTTTCTCTGAGATGTGGATATTATATGGTATTT
>SEYY01018040.1:122500-137500 GCA_009176605.1 Armadillidium nasatum
CCAGAATTCAGGACGTTTTGACCAAAGATCAGTGATTGACTACTTTATTTCGTCAGATAAAAGGATAGTGAACAATGTGAAGGTGATTCCTGGAGTGTCTTTGGATGCAGATCACCGAATGATAGTGGCAAAGGTGAAAGTGAGAAACTTCAGAAAACAACACCTGTATAAGAGTAAGATCATAAAGACAAAGAGTCTGACTGAACAGGAAAAAAGAACTGAATACAAAAGAAGGATAAACGAAAAAGTAAATGGATGGGAAGAGGATGGTGAGGTTGAATGGTCAAATGTTGAAAGCTGCTTAAAGGAGGTGGCTGTGGAAGTACTAGGAGAGGAGTGGATGGGGGGTGGAAGGAGAAGGCACACGCCATGGTGGACAGAGGAAGTAAAAGAAGCGATAAAGAGAAAAACAAAAAATATGAGAATTTGGCTGAGGAGGAGGACCCCGGAAACGAGAGAAGAGTATGTAATCGCAAGAAACGAAGCAAAAAGAATAAAAAGAAGAGCAGAGAAAGATAGCTGGAGGGAGCTGGGAGAGAGGTTAGAAGAGGATCGAAGAGGAAATAAATCGTTGTTATATGGATTAGCAAGATCATACAGAAGGGATAAAAGGAAGTTAAATAACATAAAAGATGTGAATGGAGAAGTAAGGGTGACGGCAGAGGAGATAAATGAAAGATGGACAGAATATTTTGAGGCATTATTAAATGTGGAAGGTGAGAACAGAGAATTGGAGGCGGAGGATGGTCAAGGAGGACAGGATGGAGAGGAAGAGAATGAGTTCACCGAACAGGAGTTTGAGGAGGCTCTTGCAAGGATGAAAAATGGTAAAGCGCCAGGTGAGGATGGAGTGGGAATAGAATTGGTGAGAGAAGCTGGCATACAAGTAAAGAAGTATATACTGAAAGTGTTAAACAAGTGCTGGAGGAGTGGAAGAGTCCCGGAGGAGTGGGGAAGAACAATAATTGTGCCGATATACAAAAGAAAGGGAGACTCTGGTGTCTGTGAGAACTATAGGGGAATATCTCTGATAAATCATATAGTGAAGATATACGAAAGAATGATAGAGAGAAGACTGAGAGAGATGATCGAAGAGCAGTTGGGAGAGGAACAACATGGATATTATACAACTGACAGGCAGATGATGCCTACCTGGGAGCTGAAGTTGATATATATATATATATATATATATATATATATATATATATATATATATATATATATATATATATATATATATATATATATATATATATATATATATATATATATATATATATATATATATATATATATATATATATATATATATATATATATATAATATATATATATATATATATATATATATATATATATATATATATATATATATATATATATATATATATATATATATATATATATATATATATATATATATATATATATATATATATATATATATATATATATATATATATTATATGAATTGAATACAGCTGGATGAATGAACAAATAAGCGAAAGCTTTATATCACAATATTTCATATAAGAACAATCCTTTGTAATTATCTCAACAAAGGAAGAGACTAATAACAATGGCCTTATAAATATTCTTGATTTATATATAATAATAATTTAATATATATGATTACAACATGAAGAAAACGGGACTATAAATTTTAAAAAAAGACGAGTTATGACGTCATATAATACAATAGTATGACGTAATATTCTATGACGTAATAGAATACAATAACTTGTTATAATACAAAGCTATGAATTTTTTCTTTTTGTAAATGAATATACTGTCGATGAAAAATATTATGTTATATATTGCTCTTTATCGCTTTTAGGATTAAAAATCCATCACCTATGCCTAACCGTACCTAGGATTACACCTAGATCTAGGATGCACCGCTTTTATAGGGGGTAAATGGCGTAATAAAAAAGTTGTGGTTGCCGACTTAAAAAAAAAAAAATTTAAATATTATCCATTAATTACACTATTAACAAATCTCTGGGTGGATAAAAATTGAATTTTTTTTTTTAACGTCTTGGAGAGACTAAACATGGGTTGCCATGGTAACCAATGTCACTTCCAAAACATTACTTGACCTGAAGGATATTTCCTTCCTTTCAGAGCTACTTTACTCTTTAACATCTATCAATATAAAAATTATTTATATAGATACTCATATGTAAAATTTCATTTTCGGTTTGATATAGTGACTTTTTAAAATTTAATATGCAAATAATATGTTCGTATGTGCATTTTTAATGATATTTGCTTATTTAAAAGCAATTTTAGAATTAATTTCATTTTTTATATTTATAAATATTTTAACCATATAGTTTACATAACAAAATTTTAAGATAAACGTGTTTTAAGCCTGAAAATAAAAATTCAAATCAGAGTTTTCAACGGGGTCTGAATGGACCCTTTGGGGATCATAGAAGCTTGGATTGGATTAATTATTAGCTTTTACTAACCTACAAATAAATATTTAATTTAGGAATATTACATATGAGTATATGAGGGTCCACATACGTAAGGTTAGGACTCATGGGGTTCACATTCGTAAGGTTAAGACTCAGGGGTCACATAAGTAAGATTAAGACTCAGGGGGTCCACATACTTAATGTTAGGACTCAAGGGGTCCACATACGTAGAATTAGGAATCAGGGGGTCCACATGTAGTAAGATTAGGACTCATGGGCTCCACATAGTAAAGATAGAACTAAGTGGATTCACAAGCAAAAAAAGTAGGTTGGAAATCCCTGATTTAAAGCATACAAATTTATATACATTAAAAAAAAAAAACAGAAAAAGAAATAAAAATAAGAATATTTATTTTGAATAAGTTTTACTCCTTGCCTGAATCTCTTTTTTCCCGATCAGCTCAATAAAAACACAGATGCCACAGACCTCTAACAAAGTTAAAGTTTCTTCAGTCAATCTGAAGAAATTCCGAAAAAAACTTTAGAAATAAGAAAGTTTATTTTTTTTTCCTTTTATTTTTTAAAATTTCATGGACGGAGCGAATGCCAACATCAGTAGACAAAACAAAGTTATAGAAAGACAAGTCAGCAATATCGTATAAATTTACATGTATCAAAAGTTTCTTCATACTTCTGTATATATATATATATATATATATATATATATATATATATATATATATATATATATATATATATATATATATATATATATATATATATATATATATATATATATATATATATATATATATATATATATATATATATATATATATATATATATATATATATATATATATATATATATATATATATATATATATATATATATATATATATATATATATATATATATATATATATATATATATATATATATATATATATATATATATATATATATATATATATATATATATATATATAACGAGAATAAACAGTAAACAATATTTTCATATATTATTATCATATCGCGTGCTGTTTCGAGTACCAAAATTTCCAAAAGGTAATTAAGGCCTACCGTCTCCAACCATGAACGTGAGTAGCTTGTCTACACATGTTTGCATATTTTTATGTATGTGTGTGTGTGAATGACTGTAAATATGTATGTATGCATGAATGCATGTATGTATGTACATGGGCGTCTAAAGAAGAATATTCTGGGGAAAAAGGGTAGTTTGTAATTTTTGTTCAACGGATGCAATTATCCGATTATAATTGTATTTGTATCACTGAAAAAATTGTCCTAACGAATCGTTGGGACAAGTGGGAAAAATGTCATAACAAATTTTTTTTCAGTTATTTTCTTATTAGGAAATAAATCGGTGAAGCGACTTTCTTATAATTAACATGTCTTTTCTCTATTGAAAATTTTACTGACATTTTTGTCACTTGTCCCAACGATTCGTTAGGACAATTTTTACTGTGTTTTGTAATATATTTTAGTAATCTTTCGATGACATTTAAATTGTTGTTTTTTTTTTTAATTTAACATTTTAAATCACTGGCATTTACTTATTCCAGGAGGGGAATTTTTTTGGAAGTTTCTTCTTACTATTCATATGAGGATTCGAACTAGTGTCATTTAAGTAAGTAAGTCAATTACTTTACCCTCCAGCCTCGATAACTGCAAAGAATAGAATAAATAATTTTTTAAAGGAATTGAGAGATAATTTCTCTTTGGGTGTTAATACACTGCAAAAATTGTCCTAACGAATCGTTGGGACAAGTAGCAAAAATGTGGCAATAAAATTTTCAATAAAGGAAAGATATGTTAAGCATAAAAAAGTCGCTTCACCGATTTATTTTCTAATTAGAAAATAACTGAAAAAATTTGCTGGGACATTTTTTGCAGAGTATTTTTTTAATTTTAAATTTTATTCCAAAGCCTAATTCTCCATTAAAGGAAATTTGCACTTACTTGAACTCTTCTTCCCTCCTCCCTCTTTCCTCTCCCCTCTTCCCTCTCCCCTTCTCCCTCCGCCCTCCTCCCACCAATAGTTTTCTTATTTTACTGAACAATCAAGAAAAGACATAAAATATTAGACCTTCAAAACAATTTTTAAAATATTTATTTATAATGTGAATGCATGGCAACGTATTTTCATTATATATCTATCAACTATCTATCTATTATCTATCTATATATATATATATATATATATATATATATATATATATATATATATATATATATATATATATATATATATATATATATATATATATATATATATATATATATATATATATATATATATATATATATATATATATATATATATATATATATATATATATATATATATATATATATATATATATATATATATGTGTGTGTGTGTGTGTGTGAATGACTGTAAATATGTATGTATGTATGTTTGTATGTATGTATGTTGGAATGCATGTATGTATGTATAAGTAAGGCTTTATCAGCTAAAATCGCAATATTAGATGAAAATAAACAAAATATCTAATAATGTAATGGAAAAAAAGAGTGAATTTTCATCCGCAAAATGTAATATTAAATCCATACAAATATGTTCCTTGCTTCAATAGCACTATTATTAAATTCCCAAATGCTTACTGCAAATAATATATATATATATATATATATATATATATATATATATATATATATATATATATATATATATATATATATATATATATATATATATATATATATATATATATATATATATATATATATATATATATATATATATATATATATATATATATATATATATATATATATATATATATATATATATATATATATATATATATATATATATATATATATATATATATATATATATATATATATATATATATATATATATATATATATATATATATATATATATATATAATATATATATATATATAGTAGTATGGGTAGCGCTTTCGAAAAATCTGGCAACCTATCCCTAACTGCTTTTCCTGCATTTGATACCATATTTTGGAGGGTTCACGGGGCCCCGTGGGGACCCCTTCCCCAGACTTGAGGCCAATTTCAACATATATATTTCATGTCTGGTCATTCTGAAGAAGCAGTTATAAACGTCTACCGTTCATCTTTTAAATCTATCAATAATGGTGTTCCAAAGAGAGAGTTTTGTCCTATCTCTAACTCTTTATCTGATTTACTTTTCATTAATGATCGACATTCATTCTATCATGTCATCAATTTATCTACTACTGTGTCGACATCAAATTTCAATTTGAAAGACATCTTAGCTATGTTAAAAAAAAACTCATGCTAGGAGGAAGGCCTTACATCAACTACCTCTGTTTGGGGCAGAAAATGTATGGTTTCAGTGGCTCTAAAATTCGATTCCTCATTTTCCATATACAACTATAACATCTTCGAAGACACACAACTCAAGCCTTCGTATGTCCTTAATATTCTTGGTTTCTTTTCTCTCAATCTTTCTTAGAAGCATCACATGATTCTTCCTTTTTAATAAACAATCTTTTAAGATGCTGAATGTTGCGAGAAGCTTTGAAAATTTCTTCCCATCACCCAATCTGCTTGCTCTTTACATGGGTAAAGAGAAAGCATTCAATTCGTGTCGCATATATCTCTAACACCCTCTTCACTCCCTTTTTTTACATTGTGTTGATGCTTTCACCCTCTTTATACTATGAATATTACAGTTTTTCTGAGATCTCTAATCGTATACTACTTTCATTGAAAAGGATTTACGAGACTCTTCTTTCCGGTTTCCACTCAACACTCTGTTTCATCCTTCCTCTGTCCAATTTCCTGTTATGCTCAATCTTGCATGACTCCACTGGTAAAGTCTAGAACGCACTCACTTTACTAGTTTTACAACTTCCTTTAACGTCTTCAATCGCCATGTATTAGAACATATCAATCTTTAATTTGTTCTAGTTGGGGATTTCTTTCCAATTCTGGTTGGTTTCAATAGTTCTTTTGTCTTTACAGACCAAATCATATATATATATATATATATATATATATATATATATATATATATATATATATATATATATATATATATATATATATATATATATATATATATATATATATATATATATATATATATATATATATATATATATATATATATATATATATATATATATATATATATATATATATATATATATATATATATATATATATATATATATATATATATATATATATATATATATATATATATATATATATATATATATATATATATATATATATATATATATATATATACGCACATACATTAAAACAAAAGGGTATATATATATATATATATATATATATATATATATATATATATATATATATATATATATATATATATATATATATATATATATATATATATATATATATATATATATATATATATATATATATATATATATATATATATATATATATATATACTATTAATGTATGTGCGACTTTTCATCTTTTAGACACGCAAATTGTCCACTCGTGACGTCACTAATAATAACTTTGACAAAATTAAAAAAACGCAAAAGCTAATCCATCATTTTCGTGAGATTAAGTTTGCACTTTGTGAACGAAATCTTTTTTTTACTTCTTATTTTGAAACTTACAGTAACAATGTTTCATATTATTTCGTATTCCTTAATGAACGAAATGGAGACAATGACACAAGCCATAAGAAACACTTAATCGGATTGTTTCGTATTTTGATCGAGAAATGGAAGTAGTATTTATGTGTGTCCAAATGTCAAAGTGATTGATGAATCTTTGATAAGGTTTTTTTTTTTTTTTTTTTTTTTTTTTTTTTTTTTTTTTTTTTTTTTTTTTTTTTAACTTAAAAAGAATTAGTATTAACTCTTCCTAATATTATAGAATTTACTTATTAATGACGGAAAATTATGCTCAAAATATTTTTCTTTTCTTTCCATTTTTTTTTTTTTTTTTTTTGATCAGTAAAAATAAATTATATTCCATTGTTTCTTATAGATTCGTTTTAGTTTTATTTGAATTATATAAAAGCAATATCATATATATATATATATATATATATATATATATATATATATATATATATATATATATATATATATATATATATATATATATATATATATATATATATATATATATATATATATATATATATATATATACCCTCATCATGAATAAAATTATGGCTATGTCCATGATGTTGACTGTCTTGAATTAGATAAAATGTTCTATCAACACATGCTCATATTAAGTGTCATTAATCAGTTTCCTTGAAGATAGTCTTCAAGTAACAAGAAAGTCTTCCCCAAATGGCCTGTAAATTTGTTTAAAAAAAGGGAAAAATAATTTTTAATATTTTTCCAAAGAATTTAATACATGACTTTTAAATCGAAAATCAGAATCCAGTTTTTTGTTCACATCTCACGGGCATTGCCCTAACCGAGAATAGGAACTTTTCTAGGTAGTTTATCCCTAGGATCCCCAAGTGAGATCGAACCAGCGCCCTCAAGCACGTGAGTCAATCACTCTACCGTTTAAGCCACGTTTAAGTTGTGAGATCATCAAGAATTTGTAACTTACGACAAGTCTTGTCCTGTATATTAAGAACACCTTATGTTAACGCTTATTCAACTAACAAAGTACCAGAGCAGCTAGACTGACAGTCGCAGACACGTTCTCCTTCACTACTTCACAGGAACAAACATGTTAGGGTTAGCGAACTAAACGACCCGCTAATGATTTTTAAAGTTAGAGAAAACGCTAATCCGCTAAAAAAAACTATATTATATTCTCTAATTAAAGATTAGTGAATCGCCAAAAATCATCGCCCAGTACACGAGATCGAATTTACAAAATGATTACCTCATATTTCACCTTAATATATATATATATATATATATATATATATATATATATATATATATATATATATATATATATATATATATATATATATATATATATATATATATATATATATATATATATATATATATATATATATATATATATATATATCAGTAGTAGTATAATAAAATATTTAAGAAAAAAATAGAAGGACAAAAGCAAAAGAGGAATGAATAATTAGGGATAATTAAAGGAAATTTTCTCATAAAAAGCGAAGAATTTTTCTGAGATTAAAAGGAGAGTAATTGGAAGAAAGATTTAGGAGAATTGGAGGACAGAAGAAAGAGAGAAGGAGAGAGAGAAAGGGAGAGAGAGAGAGAGAGAGAGAGGTGAGATAGGGAAGAAGAAGAGAAAGAGATGGAGAGTGAGATTAAGGTAGTAAGAGAGAGAGAGAGAGAGAGAGAGAGAGAGAGAGAGAGAGAGAGAGAGAGAAAGATAGTAATAGAGAGAGAGTGAGAAAATAGAAAAGTAGTTAGAGAGAGAGATAGAGAGAAAGGAAAGTAGTAAGAAAGAGAGTAATGGAAGAAAGAAGAGATAGAGAGATTAAGATAGTAAGAGAGAGAGGGAAGAAAGAATAGAGAGAGAGAAGAAGGTATTAAGAGAGAGAGAGAGAGAGAGAGAGAGAGAGAGAGAGAGAGAGTGAGAGGAGGATAAGAAAAGATTTATAAAATGGTGAAATGAAATGGAGAAAATTAAACATCAAGACGTAGTGTCTCAAACAGTAGATTGATCGATTCGCGTGATTAACTGGAGCATAGGAAGCAACTTCCTATAAATTTCCCATCCTAGAATACAGCAATGCCTGTTACATGTCAGCTTTTCGATGAACAAAAAGAACTAGGTGAAAAGAAACGAAAAACGGATTATTTTCAAATACTAAAGAAGTGACAAAGAAAGGAGGTAAAAAGATATAAGTGTGTATGGATTCCCATCATTGTGAATGTGAATCTCCAAAGTTTATAATACCTTGGGTTTTACGCTTCGTAGGAATTAATTGAAAAGAAATATCAATATATCATCTGAGAAATTATCCACATTTTTTTTAAACCAACGTATATAAATTCCTTTTTTTCTATACTTTATCTCTCCTCTCCCTTTCTCTCTCTCTCTCTCATTTTTTCTTTCTAAAATTTCTTTCTTTCTTTCTTTCTCTCTCTCTCTCTCTTCTTTCTTTCTAAAATTTCTTTCTTTCTTTCTTCTCTCTCTCTCTCAACGAGCACAGAGGTGATACAAGCTCAAAATCATAATGTAGCTTTAACAAACTGCTTTTGAACCGTCATGGATTCCTGATTACTTCAAACGGTGTCCAATCTATAGACGGTACATGGGACTGTATATTCTGATTAGCAACCTTTTAAAAGTTACATCACATAAACCAAACATAATGTAAAAGGTATTTAGAATATCAAATGACAGATGGTTTCCATACTTCTTACCTTACACCTTTCTTATCATTTAATTTTCCTTTTTTTTATTATAATTATGTTCAAATAATGTCACGTTAAATATATTAAAGAAAAATAGGTTACCTTTGTATCCATTATTTTTATACACTTTTTCAGTTCTATTCTTTATCAGTTTACCTTGTTTGTTTCCTTCATATTCTGACAGATTCCTAGGATTATTATTATTATAATAAAAAGAATATATTTATGCTAAATTGCAGATTATATTCTTGATTCTGTAATTATAAAGTAAATTTAAATTTTGGAATAATTTAACAAAAACTTGGTAAAAAAGACGAAGATGGTTTGCTGGTTTTTAAAATTAAAATTATCGAATTATTAGTATAAAAACTTTTTTAAAAATGAGCACAAAATCTTAATAATAATAACACACACACAGACACACACACAAACAAACATACACACATCTGTTAGCCGAAAATCGCTCCTGGAGACATCTCATAGTTTTATACTAGGAACAAATATACAGATGCAGAAAAAAAAAAAAATTATATTCCTGGCGTTTCTGAATGAGTGGCTCTATAAAGGAGACATTCTACTATACTTTTGGTAGGTATTTTTTTGTTTCTATATTGAATACGTCAGGGTGAATTACTGACGTGGTTGAAAGTACAAGTAACGTTCCGTGAATTTTGACGTGAAAGCTTGTAATGTGTTCTCTTTAGTGGAAGATATTTGTTGTTGAATATGTTTAATTGTAGTGAGGCTCAGAAAATAGTAGAAATTTTAAATTCTTGTTTTTTTTTATGAAAATGTGGATAGCCATGTCAAGTTTTTTGCCTATGTTCTGAAAATTTCAGTTTCTATCATATTTTATGGGTTTACATTTAGTCTTCGCTATATTTTGATTTATATGTATTACTTAACTTATTTTTTGTGCAATTTGTTTTAATTCAGAGTTTAGGATTACCACAGTTGCCTTTTATTACACTGCAAAAACTGTCCTAACGAATCGTTGGGACAAGTGGCAAAAAATGTCACAACGAATTTTTCAGTTATTTTCTTATATAAAAAAAAAATCCGTGAAGCGACTTTCTAATGCTTAACATGTCTTTTGTCTATTGAAAATTTTACTGTGATATTTTTGACACTTGTCCCAACGATTCGTTAGGACAATTTTTGCAGTTTATAACAGTGATAAAGAAACATAGATCCTTCGTATTTCCTGAGTACAGCTGTTAGTGTCTTGAAAAGGTTGTTGAAGCATTTCCAAGAGAAGGTACATGGATCATATGTTTACCTTTGCTTGGCAAACATTATGAGTTTGATTCAAAGAAAATTTTTCACGTGTAGAATATCATTTGTATTTGTTAGATTCCCAAAGAGATGTGTATGTTATTGATGTTTATCTACTGTGAAGAGGGCAACGATGTTTTTCGGATTGGTTATGATTATAGTGTCTTGCATGCAATGTTTCATAAACTTTATACAGGTTTCTCTGCTGTCCAAAGCATCTCGAAGTGATAATATAATGACTGTGATTTAAATGCAATATTGTCATCCTAATATTTTAAAATACAATATCTATTAGAGGATGATAGTAGGACTTTTTTATCCTTTTTATCGAAGAATATGGACGACTAATCTGAATTTTACAGAGAAGAAAAAGATGAATTTTTAGAAGATGAATTGAATTTTGATATTAAAGTTGAACTTTAAAGTTAAATACAATTTATTTATCGTTATTTTTCAAGAGGGTCACTAAATATATTTTCCCTTAGAAGTCTTACTGGCAAAAGAGTCGAAAGTTTTATTGATGTTTTTCTTTATTTAGCCTGAACATGTTGTTAAGAATGCTTTTATCCTGCTGGTGAGGTGATGGAATTCAAATTAATTTAAATTATTTATTTCATAACGGAAAAAAAATGAACTGAAAAGCAAATGAAGTTAACTTTTGTAGTAA
The DNA here is from genome assembly GCA_009176605.1 of Armadillidium nasatum. NCBI lineage: Eukaryota > Metazoa > Arthropoda > Malacostraca > Isopoda > Armadillidiidae > Armadillidium > Armadillidium nasatum. The sequence goes on from SEYY01018040.1 coordinate 134,246, forward strand.
ATATATATATATATATATATATATATATATATATATATATATATATATATATATATATATATATATATATATATATATATATATATATATATATATATATATATATATATATATATATATATATATATATATATATATATATATATATATATATATATATATATATATATATATAATATATATATATATATATATATATATATATATATATATATATATATATATATATATATATATATATATATATGTATATATATGTTTGTGTGTTTGTGTAAATTATCAAATAAATTTATAAAAGTAAATTTACTTTTAAAATATCCTGTTTTTAAATTTCCTTAATTTTATTCGTTGTAATCCTTAAAATAAACAGAGAAGATCTCGAATCCCCACAATCATTTCCACTCTAATCCCAAAATCAAATACAAATATTTAAATAAAAATTTTTGGAATTCATTTACCCGGAAATTATAATTAAAACAAGGGTGGGGAGGGTGATGAGGGTGAGAAGGGTTGGGAGGGTTAGGGTTTGGGGGGGAAAGGGTCGAAATGCCATTAGTGGTTTCGCGCATTTTTTCAGCTTTGTTAAATTTGGCGTGAAAATTGGTAGTTTAATCGGTGACATTAATCAGTTGTTTCCCTAAATCTAATTAAAAATAATAGTAATAATAATAATAATAATAATAATAATAATAATAATAATAATAATAATAATAATAATGGTAATACTAATAATATAATAATAATACTAATAATAATAATAATAATAATAATAATAATAATAATAATAATAATAATAATAATAATAATAATAATAATAATGAATATAATAATAATAATAATAATAATAATAATAATAATAATAATAATAATAATAATAATAATAATAATTTTAATAAAATAATAGCAATAATAATAATAATTATTATTTTTTTTTATTATTATCATTATTATTATTATTATTATTATTTATTATTATTATTTATTATTATTATTTTATTATTATTATTATTTTAGTTGGTAGCAGTAGTATTAATTGCTCTAGTAGAATAAAAATGAAGAGAGAAAAAAATACACTGATAAATTGAAATAAAGAAAGGAAAAAATAATTTTTCCAATTTTTTCCTTTTTATTTTTCTCTTTTGTTTTGTGGAAAAAAACATGCGCAAAACTTGTTGTTTGTTCCCTAAGCTCAAACTAAGAGGATGAAAGTATTAAGTACTCTTGCAAACCTAGTTTTATCACCCCTATATATATGTGTATGTGTGTGTGTGTTTGTATTTGTGCATGTGCGTGCCTGTTGTGCTTATGTGTGTATGTGTACGCCTTAGCGTCTGTATTAAGACTGGGATTTTAATATTTCTTTCTTAAAACAAATAGGATTTCAAATTGGGGAATTTTTAAATTTTAAAAATAAAGAATAAGATAATTTTGAATTCCAAATTTGCTGGAAATAAATTGGTAAAAATTGCAAATAAATAAGAAAAGAAATAAATAAAAAAAAAGAAGAAAAAGAAATTTTGGATTCGAAACTCTATATTCTTGCAAAAAAAAAAAATATTATTAATAATAAAGTAGGTACTACATGACTATTTTGTGAGCTTTATTAAATGTTTTTGTTTTTGTTTTAAATTACTATTATTATTATTATTATTATTATTATTATTATTATTATTATTATTATTATTTATTATTATTATTATTATTATTATTATTATTATTATTATTATTATTATTATTATTATTATTATTATTATTATTATTATTATTATTATTATTATTATTATTATTATTATTATTATTATTATTATTATTATTATTATTATTATTATTATTATTATTATTATTATTATTATTATTTCTATTTTTATTATTATTATTATTATTATTATTATTATTATTACAGTTATGAATATTATGACATTATATTTATTATTGTTATTATTATTATTATTATTATCATTATTATTATTATTATTTTTATTATTATTATTATTATTATTATTATTATTATTATTATTATTATTATTATTATTATTATTATTATTATTATTTATTAATAATAATATGTACAAACAACTTAATTAACTCGCTCGCCAATTTACAAAGCATAAATTTTGAATCTCCACATAAAATTAATTCAAAATCGAGGCAATCCTTATGCTGTAAGGTCAGGTCATAGCAAGTGTTATAGAATGAAAGTTGTCAATTCCCTCGAGCACATATAGAAAAATAATGGAGCACCTACGTCATTTCACAGAGATAAGCAGTCAATAGAATTAGAAAATTAAGAGCTGTTTTTATTTTAAAGTATTGTTTCTTTCGCCTAAACTATCTCTAAAGATAGATGAAACCGGAGAACTCCTCCCTCATCCCCCCATCTCCCCATTCCCTCTTCTCAAATGTGAAAACAGTACTTCATACAAGTTTGGATAACGGTTATACTCTTGGAGTAACTGAACGGTAGTAAAGATTTGTCTCAACACGAACAAAACTCCCAGCTTCTTTAGAGCCACGTCAACAACCATTATTATATATGGTTTAAAATACAAGTTCTTGTTTATGTCGAAACAATGAATGTAAATGTTATTAACAGATGAGATAGAAGTGCTATTGAAGGAGATAGGAAAATTATGGAGTACATGTCGAGGGAGATATGCAGAAAAGTTGTGAACTGAACCCACAACCCCAGAAAATCCTGTCCAAATCAGGCAGAATTTAATCGAAAAGTCAAAAACGAGAAGCAACTCTAAACACGAAGGAAGAAACTATTTCGACACCACTCAATGATATGAGATAGATAAGCAGCAGAGCAAGTCTTTTAATGAAAAACAATAGGATAGGAGAAGGAACAAAACCTTAAGGAACATCCTATTGGAAACTTAAAGGAGGGAAGCTTAGGGAGAGATGCTCTGCATGCATAACCTAGTGAAAGATCTTAGAAATAGAAAGTACCATTACACAAGACTCCCAATAAGACATATTGGCAGAGATCAAAAATCAATAGAAGGGAAAGTATATCCATAGTTGGCCTCGAGCATATATATATATATATATATATATATATATATATATATATATATATATATATATATATATATATATATATATATATATATATATATATATATATATATATATATATATAGTAATGAAAATTAAAAACATTGCAAGTACATTATATAATTTAATCATTTATATGACGACGAGAGCCGTAAGCAATTACATTAGAATGTTTTTAATTATTATTTTATATAT
>SEYY01018040.1:160000-162500 GCA_009176605.1 Armadillidium nasatum
ATATATCCAGAACATAACTCTAATAAGAGGATCGATAAATCCTGCAGGCGGATTTGAATAAAGGAGCCTTAAGAACTGCTTCCTTCGGCGCCTTCAAGTCTGAGTAAAAGTGACGACGTCTCATTTTAAAAAGAAAACTTCTCTCAAAGCTCTTCTTCAACTCCTTCTGAGAGCAATATTAAAGTCTTTTAGTATATTATTATTATTATTATCATTATTATTATTATTATTATATATTATTATTATTATTATTATATATTTATTATTATTATTATTATTATTATTATTATTATTATTATTATTATTATTATTATTATTATTATTATTATTTTATTATTATTATTATTATTATTATTATATTATATATTATTATTATTATTATTATTATTATATTATTATTATTTTATTATTATTATTATTATTATTTATTATTATTTATTATTATTATTTTTATTATTATTATTATTTTCAAAATTATTTTCACTTAGTAATTATATTATTAATCCATCGTGAAAAATCTCCAGAAATATTTAAATTTATGTGTTTGTTCTTATGTTATTTTTAATTCAGTTTTGAAAATATTTAAAAAATATATATATAATATAAAAAAAATGTGACATAAATTTCTCGAAATTACAAAACAAAAAAAAAATATTATTAAAATATAAATATATATATATATATATATATATATATATATATATATATATATATATATATATATATATATATATATATATATATATATATATATATATATATATATATAATATATATATAAAAAAAGAAAAAAATCAAATTAGTCTTTGTTAGCAATAAAATTCATTCCTCTTCTTGTAACTCCATTTTGGAGAAGTTGCTGAGAACAAAGTCCGATATCGATTTTTATCTTTTTTTTTATCGATATTTTAATGATATTTTTATCGATATGTAGGATTAATATTTCTAATAGGCAGTCAAACTGCTAGGATGGACTCGAACGTTAATATTTACCGTACCGTTCTTTCAACCTTAACTCTTACCAATTCTGACTGTACACTATTATTGGAATAGAGTAATAATAATAATAATAATAATAATAATAATAATAATAATAATAATAATAATAATAATAATAATAATAATAATAATAATAATAATAATAATATTGAAAACTAAAAATATTAATAATAATAATAATAATAATAATAATAATAATAATAATAATAATAATAATAATAATAATAATAATAATAATAATAATAATAATAATAATAATTGTCAACACAATATTTATTTAAAAGGCCCATGGGTGAGACTTTTTACAGGCGTTTGTCAAATCTCTTCTTTTACAGTAATCTGTCCTTGGAAACATTTGTCAGTTCAATTTTTACTGACTTTGTCCTATTGAGAAAATGAGACAACTCCAGTCAACAACATTTATTAATATTATTATTATCATTTTATCTTATTATCTTACCATCTTATTCTATTTTATATAATTAATTATTTTGTAAATTTATTTTTAATTTTTACAGTTATTTTAAACAGCTGATAAAACAATAAATAATTGGTGACTATATACTTTATAGGCAGATTTCTGTTATTCTTAATTATATAATTATATTAATATAATAATTATTAATTATATTATATAATTATTATATCATATATCAACTTCCTCTGTCTAACATGTAATAAATATAAATGAAAACAAAGTCAATGAACATCGAAAAGAAATGTGACAAAAAATACAAATTTTGTGCCAAAATAAATAAGAAAAAAATAAGAAAAATTCTCGTATATAAACATGGCGTTCCAATATTATTTTTCTTTTATTATTCATTATATTTTTCGTGGTTCTTGCAATACATGTTAAAAATACAGAGCAATTTGATAACGAATTTCCTTTATATATATATATATATATATATATATATATATATATATATATATATATATATATATATATATATATATATATATATATATATATATATATATATATATATATATATATATATATATATATATTATATATATTAAAAAAAAATTCTTATTATTATTATTATTATTATTATTATTATTATTATTATTATTATTATTATTATTATTATTATTATTATTATTATTATTATTATTATTATTTATTATTATTATTATTATTATTATTATTATTATTATTATTATTATTATTATTATTATTATTAAAATTACAAATGGCAGTTTTTTCCAATTTCTGAATGCAATAATTAAAGCAATATATATATATATATATATATATATATATATATATATATATATATATATATATATATATATATATATATATATATATATATATATATATATATATATATATATATATATATATATATATATATATTTGGTTGCGTGTGTGTTATTTATGTGATATTCTTTTCCAATTTTTAACACTCTTTTAAAGTTGATAAAAAAAAAAAGAAAAAAAAAAAAAAAAAAAACGCAAGAATATAAATTCATTTTTCCTTGTGTCGCGTGC
>SEYY01018040.1:177500-180000 GCA_009176605.1 Armadillidium nasatum
AGAGAGAGAGAGAAAGACAGGCAGACAGAGACAGACAGACAGGACAGAGAGTTGAGGAGAGAGAGAGAGAGAGAGAGAGAGAGAGAGAGAGAGAGAGAGTGAGAGAGAGAGAGAAATGAAAAAGGAAATGAGAAGTTTCTAGCGTTTCTCAACAAATAATTAATATTCATAATTTTATGGAAAATCGCAACCTCAGAAGGAATTTGTAATCTAGCCTCATCTTTAAAGTGAACATGAGTAATTATTATTATTATTATTATTGTTATTATTATTATTATTATTATTATTATTATTATTATTATTATTATTATTATTATTATTATTATTATTATTATTATTATTATTATTATTATTATTATTATTATTATTATTATTAATTAGTTAAAATTATTATTTTTATTATTATTATTATTATTATTATTATTATTATTATTATTATTATTATTATTATTATTATTATTATTATTATTATTATTATTATTATTATTATTATTATTATTATTATTATTATTATTAAAATTATTATATATTATTATTATTATTATTATTATTATTATTTATTATTATTTATTATTATTATTATTATTATTATATTATTATTATTATTATTATTATTATTATTATTATTATTATTATGGGTTTAAAGGACGAATTTAAATTTAAATTTTAGAATTTGAATGTAATTCTGCTGCCTTTTTTCGTCTAAATTTTAACAGCTCAAAAAACTTAAAAACTCTTTTCTCGTAAATTTTTAGAATTAAAAAGAAATTCATTTCAATAAAAAGGGTTATCCTAAACTCTTTCTTGTAAATTTTAGCTAATGGCTTTGCATCTATCTTTAATCAAAACCTAGAATCAAATTCTTCTCTCTCTTTCGCTCTTTCTCACACACTCACTCTCTCCTCACTCTTCTTCTCTTTCTCTCTCTTCTCACTCTCTCCGCACTATCTATCTCTCTATTTCTCTCACTCACTCTCTCCTCACTTTCCTTCTCTTTCTCTCTCTTCTCACTCTCTCAGTCACTCACTTTCTCCGCACAATCTCTCTTTTTCTCTCTCACTCACTCTCTCCCCAACTCTCTATCTCTCTCTTTCTCTCTCTTTCTCTCTCTCCCCATTGCAGCTTCGATGATTTTCTTTTTTTCTCTTCATTCCTCTGCAAACTCCAGAATACTTCTTAAGTTGAATGCCATATTTAGATTACTTATGACTAAAATATAGTTTGAGAATTTTCATCATTTATAAATTTATATATATATATATATATATATATATATATATATATATATATATATATATATATATATATATATATATTATATGTATTGTGTGTGTGTGTTGTGAGTGTGTGTCTGTGTGCGTGTGTATGCGTGTGTGTATGTGTAAATCTTTTCTGTGAGTTTTCATTTGTTGTCACCTGGACATATAGAAAGTTTACTGTATAGCCAGGCACAAAGCTTTGATTTTCAAACTTTCCTATTTCGGAATTTATTATTATCTCTGATTTCCTTTCTGGTCATTCTATAACAGCTATTGTAGAAGTTCACCGTTCATCCTTTAACTGTATTAATAGTGGTGTTCCTCAGGGTTCTCTCCTATCCCCAGCACTTTTCCTATTTTTCTTCCATAACCTTTTATTTCAGTTCAAACTGAAGAGAAAAGTGTCGACGGTTTGGGTATAGCTCCATTGAAAAAAATCTGACGATCGCCTTTCATTTCAAGTTGATCTGTCTAGGATTTGTCCATACGTTAAAAAAATAGTATCGACTGTTTGACCAACATCGTATTTCTTTATATCGATACAATCGATATGTAAGCCTACTTTTTTATTATAATAATTATAAATATCATATTAGTTTTTAATATATTATTTTAGTAGATGCATGGCATACGAACATCTGTCTACGAGGGCGGAGCCCCTGTACCCCTGATCAGTGAGTGGTGATAATATATATCTATCGATATCTATTTATTGTATCGACTATTTGAATGAGTTGTAAAAATAAAATTTTTGTCGGCCATTTGACCTTACCAAAACGAACGAGTTGTCGACGTTTTGGACGAGTGACAAAATTTTGTTGGCCTTTTGACCTGCCGACTACTTTCCCTGTTGACGTTTTGGGGCAATACCGGATGAATGATAATAATAGCCATTCCTTGGAAAGGGCTCTGCCTGTGAGTGTTAGTGATCTGGAAAAATAAAAAAAAACAGGCTTACAAATCGATAAAAACTAAAATAATTATAATAATAATGTTACTGAATAATAGGCTTACATATCGATAAAAACTAAAATACGATATTGTATCAATTAAAAAATTTATGTTGGTCAAACAGTCGATACAATTATTTTCACGTATTGCCAAAAGTTCCTCTTCTCGAGTAGGGCAATGCACGTGAGATGTCAACTTTTATAAAAAGAAAAAAAAACTTCAAGCTAGAAAGAAGAATTGTCAAAAAAAGTGTCGACAATTTTTCCTGTCGCATATTTAGGTCTAGTTTC
>SEYY01018040.1:185000-195000 GCA_009176605.1 Armadillidium nasatum
TCTCTAGTTTAATGGATATTTTACTGACCATATTTCAATATTTTTTATTCTTTTAATCGTTGAGAATAATTTTATGGATAATGCGTAATTGCTGAAAAACTTTAAACCTCATCTTACTAACATTCAGATACGAAACATGCATCTCTTTAGGGTTCAGTGATTACTGATTATTCGTGTGCTTCACTGCTTTTACTTTCATTTTATTTTTAAATAGAGTCTTCTTCACCTTCGTATTCTTCGTTTGAGTCTTCCATTTAGTCTACCTATTTGTTAGTCTCAGTTTCTTTGATATTAGTTAAGTTATCGCTGATGCCATTTTCAATGGCGCACGCTGATGGCTTGCACTTTCCTTCGCACTTTTTCTATTTACATTTTAATTATTTTTTGTGGCATATTTTGATGCAACTTTCAAGGGGATGCTTACACACTCGAGTAGTCTTGTAAGTTTCGCTTGATGTCAAATGACCTTCAGGGGACATAGTACTTCTCAATTTGGAACACCTAAAGGAGGACTTCCTAGAACTAGAATGCTCCTTCCTTTAGTTTATAAAAACATTTTTGCTATCAGAAGTTGTAGGGCTTTAGGTCGAAGATGGACTAGTTTATTTTGAGGATCGATCGGATTCTACTGATAATTTAGGTTTTAAATGCTTTTCAGGTTTAGGTTTACGAGATTGACTTTGACCTTGTAGGAGACTTTTCAGCTTGCTTTGGAGATTCTGTATTTCTTTTATCTTCTACTTCGTTTTCTTCACTTTCTACCTGGGTTTCGGCTAATAGTTAGCCACTTACAGTTCTGCGAGACGCTCTTGACCTGGGCGAAGTTTGGTTTTTTTAGTGAAAAATAATTTATTCTCTAGTTAACTAATTTTCGGGCTCTGCACCTCCGATAATATTTTTTACACTTTGAACGCCTGAAGTTGTTCCGTGACTTAATATTGGTTTCGTTTCATGCTTAGCATCATCAGGCACTTAATTTTTCTTCTCTTAAATTAAAGTTCTGCGTTCGAATTCTTACTTCTCTTCTTGCTCAATATTTTCAAATTATTTTAAATTATCTTACTGTTTTTCCGTTTTCAATTATCTCTCACCTGTTCTTGGAGACGATGAAGTTCGAGATATTTTTTCTTATTCTACATAGGTCCGAGGTGTTTTTTCTTATTCTACGTAGGTCCGAGGATTTTTTTCTTATTCTACGTAATCCTTTTCAATTTGTTATTCCTTTTTCATCAATTATTCTTATTTCCTAAACTTTTTCAACATTTTTTCCTTCATTTCTAGTTACGTTTATTTCTGTAGCTTTGCATCTGCTTCTTATCTTTACCTAACACGTTCAGGTTACCGTTGTTCTTAAATTTGACCTTTTCTAATGGTACTAACTCCAGTGACTTGGCCTTCCGGAACAGAAGCTCGCTTCTTCTTAATTGGTTTCTCATCACTAGAAGGATAGCTTTGATAAATATTATGATCATTATTAGGCTTCTCAATTTTATCATTATTTTAATAATATAAATTTTCAATATTTCTTATTTACATCAACCCTTCCTTAAACTGGTCTTATTCTTCCTATCGTAACACAGCCTAGGCTCCATCACTTGTTAGTAAATAATCAATTTCGCTTTCGTCAAAACCATAGGCTTCTAGAAGATCTCTATAATATTTTAGCCTAAGAATCTGAATTTCTTATTTAGATATAATAATATTTTTCTGTAAAAGTCTTTTAAACAATCGTCCAATTTATACTTTTTTCAATCTATTTTATAACTAAATTCTACCTTCACTATCGCTCATGCCTTAGCGTCTAAAATTATATTGATTAAAATAGGGAAAACATTATAAACTTGAATTATTAACAGTAATTTAATAGACATAAAAGTTATATGTATCAATTATCCCTCAAAATTTCGTAGAGAATAATTTAAAATATTTCAATATTTCTTAAATCTATTAATAATTCTCTAATTTGCTATTTTATTAACTTTAACGCTGAGAAATGTGTTTAAAATTGAGAAAATTTTAAAATTAAAATTAAAGAAGGAACATAAAGATTTAATTTTGACACTTCACGAATATATATATATATATATATATATATATATATATATATATATATATATATATATATATATATATATATATATATATATATATATATATATATATATATATATATATATATATATATATATATATATATATATTATACTTACAACCTTTCCCACAATCGTGGGGTGGTGTCTATCGCAGGCCACATCCATCCAAACATTCACCCCTTCACCAATCTCTTCCATTCATTCCTATCCTCTGTCAACCGTACACCCTTCTTCCAATTCTTCCCTCTATCCCTTAACAGCTCCTTGACATTACTCATCCAACTTCCCCTCTGTCTCCCCCTTTTCTCTCACACCCTCCACTTCTGAAACAAATACCTTTTTAGCCATTTTCTCTTCATTCATCCTACAAAAATGTCCAAACCATCTCAACCAAGCTCTTTCTCCATCCACACATTTCCTTTATTCTAACATTCCTGACTCTATCTCTTCTAAATATATATATATATATATATATATATATATATATATATATATATATATATATATATATATATATATATATATATATATATATATATATATATATATATATGTAGATCAAGAGTGAGGGTGAAGAGAGAACTATCGGATTGGTTTAGCATAGGAGTGGGATTGAGACAGTTGGAGAAATGAAGAGAGAAGGAAAGGGTATTAGGTTGAGAAATATGGAGGGTGAATGGGATATGAATGTTTTACTTTTTGCATATGATGCGGTGTTGGTGGCAGAATCTGGAGAAAAGTTGAGAATACTTGTGAGAGAGTTTGAGGGGAAATGTGCAATCATGAGATTGAAAGTTAATCCAACGAAAAGTAAAGTTATGAGGATTGGAGGTGGGGATGAGGAAATGTGGAGGGAAGAATGGGAGGGTGTAGAAGTAGGGGGAAGGAAACTTGAGGAGGTGGATGAATTCAAATATCTAGGAATGTTGGTGGAAGGTAAGGGTGGGACGGAAAAAGAAACAAAGAATAGAGTGGTAGAGGGAATGAAACTGTTGTGGGCCAAAGAGAAGTATGGAAGAAAGGAAAAATTTCAAAAGAAATGAAGATAAGAATGTTTGAATGTATGTCTTTACCTTCAGTAATGTATGGGTGTGAAACTTGGATGATAAGTGCTCGGGCGAAGTAAAAGTTTGAATGTCTTTGAGATGAAAAGTTTGAGAGCGATATGTAAATTGAGAAGGATTGATAGGATTAGAAATAAAAGAATAAGAGAAATGAGTAAATGGATGAGGGGTCTAGTTGATAGAGCGGAGAAGGGTGTGCTACAATGGTTTGGACATATGTGTAGAATGAATGAGGACAAAATGGTGGGCAAGGTACTTAGATCCGAAGTGGATGGGGGTAGTGGGAGGGGGAAGGGGAGAGAAAGTCCAAAGTGGAGATGGGTGGATGGAATGAGAGAGATTTTGGGTGGATGGAATTTGAGTTTAGAAGAGGGTAGAAGTTTTGCGGAGGACAGAGTGAGATGGAGGGTGGTGGTGAAAGGGGTTGAAAGGAAAGAATAGGTATGTTTGTGAGGGAAATGTGGCGGGCACCATCCTACGAAAGTGGGAAAGGTGATATATATATATATATATATATATATATATATATATATATATATATATATATATATATATATATATATATATATATATATATATATATATATGATATATGGATTATATATATATATATATATATATATATATATATATATATATATATATATATATATATATATATATATATATATATATATATATATATATATATATATATATATATATATTTATATATATATATATATATATATATATATATATATATATATATATATATATATATATATATATATATATATATATATATATATATATATATATATATATATATATATATATATATATATATATATAATCAAATCAAAATCCAAATCAGCTTCCAGGAAGTGTTATTATCCCTGTTAGTAGGTTCATTCGAGGATGAACCAAGGGTTTCACGGGTGGCTGGTCAGGTTTATCACAGATACCAATTTTATTCCACCTGCAGCAAGTATTTCAATGGTGTATTTATTACGCATATGTGGGCGGGGCTATGCGCAAGGGAGAACTGCCCAAATTTCTCTACTCCGAAAGGGCCACGGTCCCTGGACCTCTCTCTCTTGCTAGGAGAGTGCTTGATCGACTGAGCTACGGAGCCGAGATATATATATATATATATATATATATATATATATATATATATATATATATATATATATATATATATATATATATATATATATATATATATATATATATATATATATCCTTTGGTGGGCAAAAGGCAGAGGCCTGCCAACTAATTTTCACTAGAGTTGTTGGAATATTAAATCTGAGTCCAGTTAAGAGCCTTTGGCGACTGAAGGTATGCAATTCAAAGGAAATTGATAAAATAGATGAAGAGAGTGTTTTTGAGACTTTACCAATAAAGTGCATGGTTTTTTTTTTTTTTTTTTTTTTTTTTTTTTTTTTTTAAATTCACATCTCACGGGCATTGCCCTATTCGAGGAGAGGAACTTTTCTAGGTAGTAAATACCTAGGATCCCCAAGTGGGATCGAACCGGCGCCCTCAAGCACGTGAGTCAATCACCCTACCGTTTGAGCCACGGTAGACGGCACTGAGCATTACAGTTAAGTATGAAGTCAAAGAGTTGAACAGAGAAAGAATGAGATTGTGTAAAAAGGAATGCTGCACGAGCCCTTCTCAGTGGGAGAAGACATGTGACTGAAGGTATGATAAAAAATTATTATTCTTTCTGTTACTCTTATATTCTGAGTAAGAAGTTTTTTAATGGTGAGTTTTATTAACGTACTGTACATCAGATTTAATTATGGGATCACCATTGTCTCGAAGTGCACAGCAATGTTTTTAAGGAATTGTTTGAAGAGAGATTCTTGTATCTGGTCTGAAACTGCCTATGATCTTGGTATAAGTATATAGAGAATGTTTTAGCCATGCTGCCAGAGACAGTGATGATGATTTGGTATTTAAGAGAATTGTACTAGTTTTTACACTGCCCTCAATTTCACTGTGAAGATGGAAAAAAACTGCTTCATCAAAGAATAGTTTATACTTAGGATATATGCTTCCTCAAAGAATAGTTTATACTTAGGATATAAAAATGACAAGGAGTATAAGTATATCATTTCCGTACCCCGTTAATACTTTGAAAGATTTCCTACCCTCTAAAATTACATTGGTCCAATGAGTCTCCTCATCTGTTGAGTGTGTGTTACATTACAGGCAAAAAGGAAACAACGAAGGAGATTTAAATTTAACTTCTTTCAAATCATTTGATTTAAGAACATTGAATATGGAAAATAACCCTTACATGATGTATATATATATATATATATATATATATATATATATATATATATATATATATATATATATATATATATATATATATATATATATATATATATATATATATATATATATATATATTATTTATATTATTTATATTTATGTGTGTGTGTGTTTGTTGAGTGTTCATATTTGTGAAAGTGTGTTTTTATTTTCATTTTTAAAAAATAATTACCAGGCAGCAAATATCTGAAAGTTGTCTTTGAACCAACTAATCCTCTGACCTTTCTTATATATCTGTTGGGATAAAGAAACATCGTTGTTTTAAATACCTCAAAAACACATTTATGTAAATGCTAGGTTATAAAACTTAAAATATCTCTTCCTGTTATAATTTATTTGCAATCCTAGTTTAGCAATTTTGATAAAATTTTCTAAGTGATCAAAGCAGTGTGTGTGTGTGGAAAAGGGCTCTGCCCGTGAGTGGTGGCGTTTCTGTAAAAGAAAAAAAAAGGAAAAAAACAGATACATCGACATTGGAAAATAATAATCTTCACATCAAATTTTCTTTCTTCTATTCATACACGAGCAATGCCATAATCTCTAAACCTCAGTACATGCAGTTAATAAATTTTAAAATAGAAGTTCATTCCTCCAATTCTAAAATTTATGTTTCAGTTTGACCTACATTTATATACAGATTTCATGTTTCTGTCCACCACACTAATTCATTTATATGAATTAAAACAAAGTAATGAATAGTAAGGCCATTAATATTCATTTTATATTAAGTACATTTTTCGACATTTTATATTTATTAAGTAATAAAAAACTTTAACTTTCCCTTTTTACCTTCCCACTAAAAATGTCTTACAATTAAGTAAAATATTACGTTTACAATAATAATAATAAGGGATTTTTTTTTGACATGCATAAAATATGAATAAAAAAAATTAAAACTATTAAAAATAACTAAACCAACAAGAACTACTTAAAAGTGTTCATTAGCATAGAGAGTGGAAAGCAGCACAAAACAATGGGTAATAGTTAGATTGAGCACAGCAATCTCTGTATTTTGACTGTATTGAAAATATAAAGACAAAATATGCTGAAATTCATAAAAAATCCTAAAAGTTTAAGATCGGAAAAATAAATTTTGTCCCACTCACGGGTCGGTGATTATTGAATTTTTAGTGAAAGTATGAAGTTAAAATATGTTGAAATGCATGAAAACACCATATTTAAGAGCGGAAAAGCTAATATCACCACAACTTACGGGTCGGAGGATACGGGGAGTGGAGACCCCCTTAGACAAGTGATCGTGTGCTATGCATTTACGTTTTCACTGCTGAATTGCAATACTATTTAATGTAAACTAAAATTTTCTTGATATATGCTTGTTACTATTATTACCTATTATTATTATAATAAAGATGTAAATGCATATCACAAGGATATTTTCATATACTCTCCGTGTTTAAATATGGTGCTTTCAAGCATTTCAACATATTTTTCAATAAATGTTCAGTAATCACTGACACGTGAGTGGTGGTAAAATTTACTTTTCCGCTTTTAAATTTTGAGATTTTTCTTTAATGAATTTCAGAATATTTTGTCTTTATATTTTCAATATAGTCAAAATACAGAGATGTTGTGCTCAGTCTAACTATTACCCATTATTTTGTGCTGCTTTCCACTAGCTATATTAATTCTTTTCTGTATTATTTTGATTAAGAAAGGGGTAAAATAAATAAATTATTATATTTTTTTTTTCTCCTCCCCCCCTTTTTCTATTTTATTTTCCTTTAAGGCTCACTAAAAATGCTTTTTACTTCTCTAGCTTCTCTCTTTATCAAGTTTTGTTTTAAAAAGTTAACTTACAGATGGTTCAGATTCTTAGGTGCGACTGAAATCAGATGGTATACTCTCAAATCTTTGACATTTTGCCATACGATCGACATCGGGTGGTGGTACGCTTTCTAATTTCCGAATGCTTTTTGGATATCTAGTGATACATCTTGGTATTTGAGAATGATTTTTAAGCTCATTACTTTCTTAGGGAATATCTTCCTAACAATCGGAAAAAGTATTTAAGCTATCTAATGGTATTTTAGTTTTAGATTAATCATCAATGGTCAATTCCTCTTGACTAAACTCTACATTATTTTCATCATCAGGACTCTCTTGAATAATTTCCGAGTTCTCGTCAACATCTTCCAAGTTTTCCATCATCGTCTCTGATATATCTTAAATATTTTCGACTATGTTTGCAGAAGGATTGACTTCCATTTCACTATCATTCTACTAATTCTCGTTGACCAAAGTAACGTACCTCTAATCTGAAAAGTCGCAATCTTTGTAAAGTTTATAAGGTATACGTTTATCATGCGCAGCATCGGAAGCCAAAATACTCGTCATCGTATCTTCTTATTAAGCCAAGTTCTCTTCCGATTCGGGAGAATATTATAAATTATGACTTTGAGAGGAAGAAGGACTTGCGTTTATTACAGATGGGCTTTTTCTCTACCACTGAGTTAAGGTAGGGTTCACTTGCAATTTACTTTACTAGTTCTCGGCTTATAATTAACTCTCCACATTTATCGCCTCTCCTTGTTTCTCTAACAGAAGTTAATTTTACCTTGGTCGATAAATTTTAACAGGTTTTTATACAATTTAACTTTACATTTCCCCTAAACTGCCACGGTATTATGGATACTATTACTTAGCTGGAATATAATTTAAATTTATCTAGCTAAATTGTCTTTAGTTCTCTCCGACATTTCCATCTTAATATAAGCCCACTTTTTAATACTAACTGGTGGTGCTATTCTACCCTCTAATTAATACCATACCTTCATGATGAAACTAGCCTCCCTAATGCATTATTATTTGAGGCCCACCAGTAGAAGTAATGTAATCTACTTACTCTTCTTCAAACCCTTTAGAAAATAGCAAATCTCTACAATACGTAAGCCGCAATATTTAATCTTCTTACTTAATAATTGTGATATTTTTTTAAAGGAGTCTCTTAAACAACCTCTCGATTTACACTTGTCTTATTCTATTCAACGTGAGAGCATCATTCTCGTGGTTCATGACTTTCCATTTATACTTTAAATTATTTTAACGTTTTTGGTACTTCGAGTTGAAATTTATGTTAAAATAAAATAAATGTAATATAATTTTTGTGATTTTTTTTTGTCTAATCAACTCGCCAAAATCGGTGAAGCGACGTTTTAGTTATATAATAGACATTTCATTATATAATAGTCAAAATTTTCATTTTTAAAAACTATTTCTTAATCTCTTATATATATATATATATATATATATATATATATATATATATATATATATATATATATATATATATATATATATATATATATATATATATATATATATATATATATATATATATATATATATATATATATATATATATATATATATATATATATATATATATATATATATATATATATATATATATATATATATATATATATATATATATATATATATATATATATATATATATATATATATATATATATATATATATATATATATATATATATATATATATATATATATATATATATATATATATATATATATATATATATATCTATATTGATTTTGAACTTGTACCTGCCTTGATAAGTTGTCTTTCTCCTGCAATCTTTCCTCCTGGTTGAACCGTTATATCGTTCATCCTGGGGATGAAAATGGGGACACTTCTTCCAATCTTCAACTCTCATTACCGACCCTTAATTAATTCTGTTATTTCCCAAAATATTAAACCTATCCTTAACAAGTTGATTTTGGAAACAACACAAGTTCTTATCGTACTAATCAGGCCTAGTATCTGGATTCGTGAGAGACGCTTAATTAGTGATCTTCTTTCATTTTTTTTTTGTTACACTTGGTTCTCTTCACTGTTTTGATGTATTTTGTGATGTGATACTGGACAATTCGCAGACTTTCAAAGAAGTCTGCCAAACTTCAACACGTGAATGACACCTTAGAATACCACAATTCAATGTTTTCCCTGTTATTTATATACTTGAACTGTCCTCACTTGGCAGATAAAGTTAAACTAGTCTTCGATGCACAAACAGAGTAAGTTATTCGAATTCACAGGGCAAAAAATTTGAATCCCACTATCTATAAATGGAAGTATTTCAAGGATATTTTTGTTTGTTTTTGCAGTGCTTTTGAGTTGAGACTGTGCTTGGAGTTAGGAGTCCGAGAAAGAGCCAGCCGGAGCTGGAAAACGTATATTTTTATATACAATTAAATATTCAATTTTGTATTTGTAACTTGTAAGTGCAAATAAAGGTGTCAGAAATTATTTCTTTTAAATATACTTTAGTAATGTTATAATCTGGTATTAATGATTTTATTATTGTAAATGGAGCACTAGATATGGCTGGAGTAAGATCGTAGACAGCCGGAGGCAGAATTGGAAAAAAGATATTTAAAAAAAAAAAAAGTTAAAAATGAGTCTGGTTAAAATACACATCACACTACCGAGAATCTTGTCTCAAACTCGCTCAGAGTTTCAGAAA
>SEYY01018040.1:200000-202500 GCA_009176605.1 Armadillidium nasatum
TTTCAGTAGGTCCTACTCTACTAGATACAATATTTATAATTAGCTGTACATTACTCTGAAAAGGGGCTTCTAAGGGGAAGCACATTGGTTTCCTTTGAACCCCAAAGTTTAGTTGATAAATATTACATCAATATAATTTGATATCCATTATTATACAAATATGATGCATAAATATAATGAGCAATAATAAATATAGCAATAGCAATAATAATAGTAGTAATAATAAAAGTTAAATACAATAGTACCCATAATAATATAAATTAATGATAATTGTAGTTATAATAGTAGCTAGTAATGGTAATAATAATGAGTTAACGACAACAAGAACAATAACAATAGTAATAATAATAATAATAATAATAATAATAATAATAATAATAATAATAATAGTAATGATAATAATAGTTGTAATTATAATTATAATAAATACCATCTCCAGTAGTAATACTAGAAAATAGTACAGCATTACTGTTAATGTGTGACGTCGCTAGAATTATAGGAATATCTTCTGCATATGTAATAAAAAAAATTTTAATTAAATATTTAAAATAATAGTTTCTTATAACAATCCAATAAACAATTTGGAACATAAACAAAATATTCAATGAAAAATACCAACCATCTATTCTATTTTATTCAATTCTATTTTATTCAATTTTATTTTATTCATTTCTATTGTATCCTATCCTATATATTCTATGATTTTTTTTTTAGTTTATTATATTATTTTATATTCTATCCTTTTCTATCTTATCCTAATCCTATTATTTTATTTTATTTTAATATTCTAAATTATTCTATTCTATTTTTTTAATATTTTATTTTATTCTATATTATTTCATCCTATTCTATCCCAATTTATTTTATTCTTTTTTATATTTTTTATATTCTTTTCTATCTTATCATATCCTATTCATCATATTCTATTTTATGTTTTTGATATTATATTTTATTCTATTCTTTCTATTCTATTCTATTCTATTATATCCTATCTATTTTATTCTATTCTATTTTTTTAATATTCTATTTTATTCCATTCTATTGCATCCTATTATACTCTACTATACTCAGTATATTATTATACTGTCTATTATACTCTATTTTATTTTTTTAAATATCCTTAACCTAACCTAACCTAACCTAACCTAATCTAAACCTAACCTAAACTTAGCCTAACCTAAACCTAATCTAACCTAACCAAACCTAACCTAACCTGATATTCTATTCTGCTATATTCTATCCTATCTATTTTATTCTATTTGATTTTCTAAGTTTATTCTATTTCTTCAAATCAATTCCAAATCACTGACAAAAAAATAATTAAGTAAAATTTAATAAAAGCAAGCGAATGAAACCCCCTTCTCCCCCCCCTCCACGGCACAAAAGAAAACCAAACAGAAGTCAGGTACGATATTATAATCAATCTTATATTAACAAATATTTCTCTATTAACTTATTCTTTGTACTCCGTGTGATATAATAATATTATTTATATATATATATATATATATATATATATATATATATATATATATATATATATATATATATATATATATATATATATATATATATATATATATATATATATATATATATATATATATATATATATATATATATATATATATATATATATATATATATATATATATATATATATATATATATATATATATATATATATATATATATATATATATATATATATATATATATATATATATATATATATATATATATATATATATATATATATATATATATATATATTATATATATATATATATATATATATATATATATATATATATATATATATATATATATATATATATATATATATATATATATATATATATATATATATATATATATATATATATATATATATATATATATATATATATATATATATATATATATATATATATATTATATATATATATTATTTTATATATATATATTATATATATTATATATATATATATATATATATATATATATATATATATATATATATATATATATATATATATATATATATATATATATATATATATATATATATATAATATATATATAATAATAATAATAATAATAATAATAATAATAATAATAATAATAATAATAATAATAGTGTGAGGTGAAAAAGAGAGATGAGAGTGAGTATTAGGGGAGGAGGTGTAACTTACCTTTTATTTGTGAGCGAATCTCGATCGGAAAGATTTTCTTTAATTCCCGCAATGATTCGTCCTTCGATTTACTCTTGTGAGAAGAATCCTCGCGTTCCCGTTACCATGTCAACTCCCTTTTACACGTACACAAAATAAAGCATTGAAAAAATTTCTCTATTCACATCAGTCTCCTTGTTTTTGTCCCTCTTCTCTCTCTCTCTCTCTCTCTCTCTCTCTCTCTCTCTCTCTCTTCTCGTCTATCTCTATTTCTATTTCTCTCACTCTCTCTCTCTCTCTCTCTCTCTCTCTCTCTCTCTCTCTTC
>SEYY01018040.1:222500-225000 GCA_009176605.1 Armadillidium nasatum
TATGCCTTATTTTTTTCTTTATATGTTTCTCTCAATTTTCAATTTTCTTTTTGTCTCTCTCCCTCTCTCTCTCTCTATTCTCTTTCTCCTTCTCTTATCTCTCTATTTTCTGTATTATTTGTTTATCTCACTCTCTCTCTCTCTCTCTCTCTCTCTCTCTCTCTCTCTCTCTCTCTCTCTCTCTCTCTCTCTCTCTCTCTCTCTCTCTCTCTCTACTTGTCTCTTTGTTTCTCACTATTTATCTATTTGAATATCTCTTTCTTTCTCTCAATCTCTCTCTACTTTTCTCCTTCTTTCTCTCTTTTATCTATTTGTTTTACTCTCACTCTCTTTCTCATATCTCTCTCTATTTATTCCTTTGTTTATCTCAGTATTATTTGCTTCTCTCTGTTTATTTCTCTCACTCTCTCTCTCTCTCTCTCTCTCTCTCTCTCTCTCTCTCTCTCTCTATATATATATATATATATATATATATATATATATATATATATATATATATATATATATATATATATATATATATATATATATTCTCTCTCTCTCTCTCTCTCCTTCTCTTCTCTCTCTCTCTCTCTCTCTCTCTCTCTCTCTCTCTCTCTCTCTCTCTCTCTCTCTCTCTCTCTCTCTCTCTCTCTCTCTCTCTCTCTCTCTCTCTCTCTCTCTCTCTCTCTCTCTCTCTCTCTCTCTCTCTCTCTCTCTCTCTCTCTCTCTCTCTCTCTCTCTCTCTCTCTCTCTCTCTCTCTCTCTCTCTCTTCTCTCTCTCTCTCTCTCTCTCTCTCTCTCTCTCTCTCTCTCTCTCTGGTGGCAGAGATACGAGTATAACGTAAGGAATTTGGGTCTCATTCGCAGATGCTCTCTAAATCATCTGTTTTATAAATGCTTTTCCCGTAATGGTTGCCGTAAATTTAAAAGATTTTTGCCTTTCCTTTCAAAATAAAGAAGCTAAAAAATGGCTGAAAATAAAGAAAAAGACCAAAAAAGAACGTGAATGCAAAGTATATGGAACTATATTTTTGGATAATGAAAACGCAAAATTGGAGTGGAAATATTTTTGCCAAATGCAAAGAAAATTCTTAATAGAATATGTTTTTTAGGAAAAAAAAAGCTATAAAAAAAAAGAGCTAAAAAAAGAAGCTAAATTCTTTGTAAACTGAAATATAAATTTATTTTAAAATTAATTTTAAATCCCGAAATAAATTCCAACGTTAAGAAAACAAAATTCCAAAAACACAAAAAATAAATTTTTTAAATTTTATTCAATGAAATATCAAAGACAAAAATAATGATTAAAAAAATTTTTTTGAACAAATATTAAACCCCAAAAAATAAATAAAGTAAAATATAATAAAAATAAATAAAATGAAATAAAAAATAATAAAAATTAAAAACAAATAAAGAATATTAATTAAAATAACAGAAAAAAAAGAAAAAAAATGAGCATTGGAAGAAGACTAACAAAATCTTCACGAGGAAGTTTTAACTACAAATAATATTCGGCTGGAGCGCCAGAGAGTTCGTTAAAACTTATAACGGTTGTTTCAAAATAGACGCACCTCTCAGTATGTGTGAACAAGAACGGGTGTTTCAAAACGGACGCAACTCCCTATATATGTGTATATGTGCTTGTGTGTGTGAGTGAGTGTGTGTGCGAGAACGGGCGTATCAAAATGGACGCAACTCCCTATATGTGTGTGTGTGTGTTTGTGTGTGAGGTGTGTGTGTGAGTGTGTGTGAAGATGGGTATTTCAAAACGGACGCAACTCCCTATATATGTGTATATATGTGTTTGTGTGTGCTTGTGTGTGTGAGTGAATGTGCGCGCGAGAACGGGTGTATCAAAACGGACGCAACTCCCTACATATGTGAATATGTGTTTTTGTGTGTTTGTGTGTATGAGTGAGTGTGTGTGCGAGAACGGGCGCATCGAAACGGACACAACTCCATATGTGTGTGTGTGTGTGTGCTTGTGTGTGAGTGTCTGTGTGTGTGAAGATGGGTGTTTCAAAACGAACGAAACTCCCTATAAGTATCTGTAGGTGTGTGCTTGAATGTGTGTGTGAGAACGGGAGTTTCATAAAGGACGCAACTCCCTGTATATGTGTTTGCGTGTGTGAGTGTATGTGTGAGCTAGTGTATGCGATAATGTTTGTTTATGCATGCGAGTGTGTGTGAGAACAGATGTTTCAAAAAGGACGGAACTCCCTATTGCATAAGTATTGAAACATAGCAAAGAAGCATATTTTTTAATTAAACTTAATATTGTTGTCATGTGTGAAACTGCTGACTGAAGAAACCTCAGTTCGAATTCCTCTATTACACGTTTGTATAATTTGTACTCGCAATACGTCTCAGCAAAAAAACGCATGTATATCTTCGTAAAACGACATTGCATCATAGAACAATGGAATGAACCTTCCAGTGCGACTGGCGCGTAACTTTTTCTTTTCCTTTCCGTTTTTGCAACAAACTGTTGACTTTGAGCATAGCTATGCTATGTAAC
>SEYY01018041.1:5000-17500 GCA_009176605.1 Armadillidium nasatum
AGAGATAGCGAGCCATAGTCACGTCGCAGAGAAAGAGGTTCAAAGGAGTTAGAAAGTAGGGGACAGTTTATTAATCTTTTAGCTTTATGCTCAACCCTATCCAGAATAGAGGAGGAACTGGAGCCACCCCAAATGTGAGAACAGTACTCCATACAAGGGCGAATAAGACCCTTATATATTTGGAGTAACTGTTCAGAAAAAAAATTCTCTCAACCTGAACAGAATTCCCAGCTTACTAAAGGCCGTTTTAGCAACCCTTTTGATATGAGGTTTTCAAGACAGTTTATTGTTTATGTTAAGGCCAAGAATGTTAATTTTATTTACTGGTAAGACGGGAGATCCATCGAAGAGGATAGGAAAGTTGGAAGGTGTTTTTGAGAGGGAGATGTGAAGAAGTTGAATTTTTAAAGAGTTAAATTTCACAAGGTTGCTATGACTCCACCGGGAAATCCCATCGAGATCGGCAAGAATAGAATCGGAAAGAAGAAGACGAGAACCAATTCTAGAATCAAAAGATGGAGCAGATTTGAAACGAGTAGAAGAATGTAGAGTTGAGTCTTCAGCATAAGAGTGAACAGAGATATAAATGCAGTTGAGAAGATCGTTAATGAAAAGTGGGAATAAAGTTGGAGATAAAACAACCCTGAGGAATACTACAGTTGACAGAAAAAGAGGAAGAGGTCGCTTCATCTAGAAATTCCGAAATGGAACGATCTGAGAAAAAACTAGACAAGAATAAGCAAAGGGAAGGAGGAAACCAAAGGGAGGGGAACTTTGAAGAAGAGCGATGTATGCTATACCCGGTCGAAAGCCTTTTATATGTCAAGCGCCACCATACAAGACTTCCCCGTATTCCCTGTAGGGCAGAATACCATAGATCAGTAAGAAAGGAAAGTATGTCACCAATTGACTTCGAGCGTTGAAAGCCATACTGGTGATCTGAGAGAAGAGAATGAGACTCCAAATGATCCAGGAAATGAGAATTGAGGAGAGTTTCAAAAATTTTAGACAGAACACAAGTGAGAGCTATAGTTCGATAGTTAGAAGTGTGAGAGTGGTTACCTTTTTTTGGAATCGGCTGAACAAATGCGCGCTTCCAGCAATGAGGAAAAGTATTAGTATTAATGCATAGAGAGTAGAGCTGAACGAGGACAGGCGCTAACTCGGAAGCAAACTCTCTCAGAACACGAGGGGGAATGCCATCCGGGCCATTGGCCTTCCTGAAGTTCATAGATTTCAGGATCCCATGCACCCGATCCTGAGTAATTACAGGCTGAGACGTGGGATACCTGAGAGGAGAAGGAGTATTAGGAGGGATGCCATAATCGAGCAAGGTGGAATTAGATGAGAAAAGGAGGCCGAAGAGATTAGCATTTACAGAGAGAGTATTAGTGATGGAAACATCAGATCGAATAAGAGTAGGAAAGGCAGATTTGCAGAAGTTTTTTGGGATATTTTTGATAAGAGGCCACAAATTTTATCAGTAGGAGAGCCATGGAGGCCAGTGCACTTCCTTTTAATGAAAGCACGCTTAGATCATCGAAGAACATCCCTGCAAAGATTCCGAGCTGAATGAAAATTAGCAAGAGTGAAAGGAGAAGAAGAGTTTTTTCATTCACGGTAAGCATTGTCTCTCACGAAAGACAAGAGAACAGTTGCCGTCGAACCGTGGATTTTGAGGAGAAAAAAGAATTTAGTTGAGGATGGAATGAATTTTGCTCATCCCGTCAAGGATTACGGCCACTACCTTTTCAACAGAGACAGAAGCATCCTTAGAGATAAAGGAAGATTCACTCCAATGGTAGTTAGCGAAGAAGCGACGCATTACCAACAATTAGTCTGATTAAAGTGCCAGAAAGTACGTTTAGGGCATGGTGGAGCTGTTGCATAGAAAGCATTATAACTAAGAGCTATAAGAATATGGTCAGAATTACCAGTAGGAGGGAAAATGTTGTATTTATAATTAGAAGGAGTAGTGGTGAAGCATAAATCAAGTATATTTAAGAACTGGTTATGACGATCTTTAATGTGTGTTGTTCCATAATCAACTGCTCCAGATCGTTGACAATGTTGAATGATTTGTCCTCACTCCCGCCTGTATCATTATGAGAGGAGCCCAACTATTCAGTGTGATGAACGTTGAAATACCCTAAATAGAGGACCTCAGCATTTGGATGAGAAGTAGTAAGATATTGGAAAAAAACTGGAAATCTGTTTCCTTAGGGGAGCAGTAGCAGAATCACAAAATAATTGTAGTAGTAGGAAGACAGATTTTAAGCCATAAAACATCGAAAATAGAAGATTCTAAATTTAGAAGATGTGTCAAAGGAGTGTTAATATTAGTATAGGCACAGACTCCCCTATTTAGACGGAAATTGTGAAAAACGTTGTAGTTGGAGACATTGAGGTTGTTAGAGAAAGAATTCCTGTTCAACTGGGTCTCAGACAGAAGCAAAAGGTTAGGATGAGAGGTAGAGAGGTGATATTCAACAGATTCGATATTAGAACGAAGACCACGGATGTTAGCAGAGTCAATAGAAAGCCCCCGTCTGCACCCACCCACACGCCCTCTCAATCTCGTTATTCGAAGAGCAAACAAACACTCACCAACACCCACACACAATCACTCGCACACACGCAAGCGCACACACATGTATATGTACAAATATGAAATATAAAAAAAATTCAAAGTGAGAATGAAAACTCATGTCTTATTTTATTTCATTTTTTACGTAATTACTAACAATATAATCATTCACATACAAATTTTTAATATTAAATTTATTTATAATCTTATTAAAATATACATTTTTAAAAAATCATTTTTTAAAATAAATACAATACACTCCGCACAAGTTAGAATTAGGTGGATGTACAGGAAAACACAATGTCTTTACATGATGAATATTATTATTCATTATTTTAATAACCACAAACATCTTCACCATCGGGAAAGGTATTGAAACGGGAATAATATTCCAATATGAATTATAATCTCTAATATGTCTTTTAATATATTTCTTTTTCACTCCCAGTTAATTTGTAATCTGTTACATCTCTAATTTTAGTAAGAATTTTATGATAATATTCTTTTATTTTCTTCTTAAAACGTATCACATTAATCTCAAAGGTTTTATCACTATTAAAAGAGGATTTATCAATAAATCCTTGTAGAATAGGAGATACCATATTCACCAGTAACATTTTTAAAAAGTTTATGGTACCTGTATCCTGTTTCAAAGTTGCCATAAGCTGTATACGATAATTAAGTTCTTTATCGGCTTCGCATAATGCAAGTAATTTTCCTTTTGTAGTACGAGTAGGAACAGAGACTTTATCCGTAGATTTCATTCGTATATATATAATGATCGAATAAAACTTACTAATTTACAGCTAAAATTAGAAATTCCCATGTTGGTATTATGAAGTATACGTAGTATAGATAACAAGAGAAGAAAATATTTTTGAGGAGGTTTTAGTATGCTTTTACATTCTATAATTTTTAATAATTTACAGTATGATTCAATTAATCTTCACTGACTTCTGTAGTTTAAAGATTATGTTCCAGTAACACAAATCGTGATACGTACTGTATTTTTTAAAATTTTCAATTCCAACAATAGTGACATAAGTAAATAGATCACGATTTGAAATATCAAAGTTACGGTATTCGCCATCATTAAAGTAAGTAGTTTCTCTCCATTGTTTTCTGAAGCGAAAAGTAAACTCTTCAATGTTTAATGGATTAATAATATGATTAAAAGCTCTCTGTTCACTATGTAAATTTTTCAACCTATAATATTGTTGATATAAAACAATATTGACCTGTACTGACATATTCTTCAAGCATACTCTTTTCCTTTAATTTTCTTTCAATTAGTTAGCGAATTATGTGATATATATTTTAATTGTACATCCTCTGCAAGACAAAATTCATGAGACGTGGGTACAAATATATCTTTTAATCCACGACAAATTCTTATATCTACGACATTCTTATAACAACACTTAGAAAATGTCATTGCGAGTCTCTTTTTATCGGTTTCTTTTCCACCATTAATGATTTCTCCTCACTGATTTATTGCACTTTAAGATTTAAATTTTTCACTAATCCAATCAGTAATATTTTTACATATTTCAATTAATTCTGTAGGGCTCATATATACCAGTGGACTCTCTGTTTGATCTAAGTAAGATCCACACGTAAAATATTCATGGTCATCTGGTCTTCTTTTATATAGTAAAGAAACTTCACTTTTTGGAATTTTAATTTCCTATGTCACAATAACTTCTATGGCTATATAACTACGAAGACGTAACATGTTGATAGTATCAAGATGGTATATAAACTAAATAACAAGACTAAACTCCACATGGATTCTGATACTGAACTTAAACCTGATTGAATCATGTTAACCAATAAGAAACGCTTATTATTCTGACGTCATGTATGAACTGAAAGTGGATTGGTTCGTGTTAACCGATAAGATACGGTAAGGTTTACGACGTCACTGCGAAGTCTTTAGCTGATTGGCTAATAAGAGTATCAATAAATTTATTTAGTCATAAAACATTGGGGACTGATTCTCCTCTAACATGAAGTTACTTTAATATTTTATCACAAAAGAAGGATTAAGGAGGGGGATTAATATAAATTAAGGAGAAAAGGAAAATAAACACGAGTACCTGGAGTCTCTTTTCAGGGGAATAGGTCATTAAGAATAAACAGTTCGTGATCGTATTAATAGATAAGAACTCGGTTATAATATTTTATCACAGAAGAAAGATTAGAGCGGGGATGAGTATTAATTAAGGAGAGATGGAAAATAAACACGAGTACCTGGAGTCTCTTTTCATGGGATTAGAACATCAATAATAAACAGTTTGGGTTCATATTAACAAATAAGAACTCGGTTATATTTATCTTTATATTTTATCACAATAGGAGGATTAGAGAAAGTAGGTTATTAAAGAGAGAAGGAAAATAAACACGAGTACCTGGAGTCCATTTTCAGAGGATTAGAAGATCAAGAATAAACAGTTTGGGAACGTATTTACAGATAAGAGTTTTATTTTTCCTTAATATTTCATTACCATAAAAGGAATAGGGGGTAAGCGGGAGGGAAGGGGAAAAGGAAACAGTATAAAAGCAGCGAATCTCTGAGTTTCCGAATTACATTCTACTACTGCCTCTCACTTCCCCTAAAGTTCGCCTTTCAGGGAAGGATCCAAACTCAAGACTCTGTTTTTATTATTTGACCTATTGAGCTGAAATTTACAATGTATATGCATTTTTTAAATTAATTAACATTCGATTTCTGATGTTTTTCTGAGTTTCTAACGGTTTAGCAGCTATAGGGGGTCAAAATTCAAAAAGAGATTAAATAGAAGTGGTAAAATAGTGGTCAGAATGATCCAAAAACTCCCCTGTACATTCTTAGCCCCAATTTCTACAATATTAAAAGGGAACATTTGGGAATAGTACGGATAGTGTTTGATTATAGAAAATCAATTTTTTTTTTGAAAAAAAAATTGAAAAATATATACCCTTCCTGAGAAAAAAATTTCTTAAAAAAAATCCCTGAATTGAATGTTTATGAAAAATGGATGTTGTTTAGAAGAGGGATGGATCAAAAACTTTTATTTAAGACACTTTTAAAAACTAATTGTTTGATTCGAGATACAGCCTCTCAAAATTTGGAAAATTTGAAATTTCGTCGAAAATTCGGCCATTTTCGATAAGCTGTATCTCGAATCAGACAAATAGGTTTTAAAAGTATTTTAAATAAAAGTTTTAGATCTGTCCATCCTCTAAACAATATCCAATTTTGAAAGACGTCCAATCCATATTTTTTTTTTTTTTTTTTTTTTTGTCCGGTGTGAATTTTTCAAAATTGGAAAAAAAAAATTTCGACACCTGGTCAAGTAAGGGCATATAACCTTTTTTTTTCTGATGCACACATCAAAACTCTGTAAAAAGTTTTTATAGCCAATAGATTTACGAATATACACACCAAATTTCAGACCAAAATCATATTTTTTAGGCGTCCTCACCGTAGATTTAAACTTACCTTAAATTTAAGAAATTTCTACTAAACTTTAAGTCGGTCGTAAAAACGTTAGGAATGGAGTTTTTTCGTCGGGAAAAAAGCTATATATACTGAAATTTTCAGGAGAATCGGATGAAAATTTTTTGTTTTTCAACTTTGGATCCTTCCCTTCAGAGAAGAATAAATGGTGAGCATAATTTTAGTTGTTCCATTTCCACGGCCAGTAAAGATATGCCATTGTTTATCTCGGATAGTCAGATGAGAGAAATTTATGAAACACCTCATTTCTGTAGTTATAAATAATATTCTCAATTATTTGAATCAAAAATACCTGGAGACGAAAACCTATACTAAGCGAATATACTAAATAAGCGAATTGCATTTAATTAAGTTATACATCAAACTCAGAAACTCAAATTTTAGATGTAAGGCTAAGAATCCATTGCAGAGAAGCATATGAGTACGTATTCACCAATTACGGATTTTCTCCCAGAGGGGTAGATCAAGTTGGTGGTTTTCTGAAAATACCTGAAGAATTTGAAGCAAAATTTGAAAAAACTGTCAAATTTGAAGAATATATTGAAAAAGCATATGCAATAATATACGCAATGCATAAAGATTTGAATAAAGAAAAAACCAAACTTCACAAGTATTGAAATAATGGAGAAGGCTGCAAACTTGATTTCGGTAAACAATATAGTAACGAGGTATTGAAACCACAGATTAAGGATTCTGAAGCAATACATTTCCCGTGTAATTGTATTTTTTATAATATAAATTTTCGTTGAAGAACTGATTTAAAAGAAAGTATTAACAGTAAGTTAAAATATTAATAATATTATAAATGCTAACAAGTTATTAAATCGTAATTAAGTGAAAATATTATATGTTAATAAATTTTGTTATTATATATGTTAATTAATAAAACAATATAGTGGTATTATTTTCTAGTGATAATATTATTAAAAGTTAATAAATTGATGATAAGTGATGATATTATTATATATGTTAATTAATAAAACAATATATCGGAATAATATTATAAATGCTAATAAAATCTTGAATTACCTGTTTGTTTTTCTTTTACCAACTCTATGCACATATATTTTTGTTTTAAAATATTCTTATCACTCTTATGTATGTATTTGAAAAGAATGGATGTTGATAAATTTATGTTCCGTAGTCCTGCAACGTGTTCAATAGCAGGATCTACGGGTTGTGGAAAAATATTTTTATTATTAAATATATTTTAAAAACCAGCCACAAAAATTATCTGGTGCTATAATGTTTACCAAGAAAAGTTAAACGAGTTTAAAGATGTAATTGACTTCCATGAAGGTATTTACGATACAAAGTCTCTTCAAGATATAGCAGGCTATAAAATAATTGTGTTGGATGATCTGATGCATAAATTAAATGAGGATATAGCTGATACATTTACTGTTTATTATCATCATATGAATATTCCTGTGTTTTTTTATAACTCAAAATATCTTCCATCAAAATCGTTATATGAGAGATGTCTCGTTAAACACACAACACTTAATCTTATTTGATCAAAGACGTGACATGAGTCAAGTAAATATATTATCTACACAAATGTTTCCGACTCAGCCTAAAGAATTTCTAAAAATATATAAAGAGTTAACATCTATTCCGCATGTTATTTATTGTGCAATCTTCATCCGAAGAACAAGTTTAGAGTTCTGCTTCGTAAAAATATTTTACCTAACGAAATAGAAACTGTATACATTGCAGAATAAAAATTTAAAAATATTTACCTATTATGGATAAATTTAAAAAACTAAAGTCTTAAGATAGGAGGAAATTAATTATTGAAGATGAAAAAGTAACAGAGTGTTTATGCGAGATTTGTTTAAATTTAATAAATGGAAACATTCCTTTAAATAAACCTCAGAAAGTTAAGTTACGTCGTCATTGAAACATCATTCGGAAATTTGCTGGTAAAGTAAAAAATCTTAAGAAGAAAAATAAGCATGCTTAGTAAATGGATAGGAACCTGATTTTTCATGTCTCCTGTATTTATTTTTATTTTTTTATTTTTCATTGTGCGCATGATTTTAAATAAATATTTTATGTAAACAATTTATTCTTATTTCCTTCATAAATATCCTTGCTTATTTATTTGTATATCAGTTTTCTTTATGAATCCAAAGGAAGTGGTAGATAAATATTATTATGACGTAAGTTATCCTCATAGTTATGGTGGATTTATAGATTTGCCTCACAGTTTCCACATGTAGATAAAAAAGACTTGAAAGATTATTTGTCGGGTGAAGATGCTTTTACATTTTATAAATATGAACGTAAAAGATTTAATATTTGTAAAACTGAGGTTTATGACACTCATCATACATGGTGGCTAGATTTAACATATATGATTAGGTTTAGTTAGTATATTAATGGATTTCGTTATATACTTTTCGTCGTTGATGCATTTTCAAGATATTTATGATTAAAAACTCCAAAGGTAAAAAATGTCCCACAGTATCTAATGCCTTGAGAGAGATAATTAGTGAAGATGAGAGATACCCAAAGTTCATGTGGACAGATAAATGCATATATATTTCACTAAAATGAATACTTTTAATTAAATATATCAATATTTTAAAGGACTTGGCATATTCGTATGATCGATCATATCATCGTACAATTAAGAAAACTCCATTTGAAATGTTAACAATCATGTCTGTAATAAATAATAATAAATATGAAATAAAAGATAAAACTGGAATTACAGAGGGAGATTTACGTACGTGTATCAAGATCTACAGATAAATTTAAGAAATGATATACAGCGAATTGGTCTCAAGAAGTATTTCAAGTAGATAAGATAAAAGAATTTCCTCGCGATGGTTTGAAATTATATTGTCTTAAGGATTTAGAAGGTGAAGCAGTGAAAGGTGGATTTTATGAACAGGAGGTACAAAAAATAAGTTTTGATCCTAAACAGCTTTATAAAATAGAAAAGGGGAAAGGAACTAAGGGAAAAGGGAAAAATAAAATGTATCTCATAAAATGGCAAGGTTAGCCTGACAAGTTTAACAGTTATATAAAAGCATCAGAGTTAAAAAATATTAATCATTCTATTTCGAGATCATGGAGAGTGAAGACCATTTTTACCTAATTCTACCGTCTTCGGCAACTATGGATTTACATTCTAATAATAAAGTTTCAGACTTTACTACTGAATTAATATTTTCTATACAACTGGAAAGAGAAATGTATGAGGTAGGCTTGTGCGAATTGATTTTTGACGTGAATATTGAAAATGTAACTTCCAAATCTTGTAGCTTTTATGATTTTCAGAAGTGTTAAATTCGTAAAAACTATATTGAAAATACCTAATGAGAAATGGTTAAGTTCTATAAACCCAATGATATTAATTTTTATTGGGAGTAAGATTTCATGGTAAAGAGAGGTTTATACAAGCTTTCTTCCTAATCTGTTTAGATACTTAAATAATAGATTTTTACTGAGTCGAATATGTAGAGATTTATTTTTTCAAACTAATAAAGAACCGAATAAGGATTATGAGCTTATTACTTTAAGATTTGTAATACACGAAAATTTGAAAGATAGAAGATCAATTTATTTTCCAACGCTCAGACTGGTTTCTTAAGTCCATTTAACCTCCCTGAACCACCTGTAGAAGAATCAATACGACTTAAAAGGGAACTTCAGACCAATACCTTGACCCATCAAATGTATTTTTATATTTAAAAGTAAAGTTATTAAACGCAGATGGTGGTTCAGACCTCCCGAGTCCCGATGATCACCTTGTGTATACTGAAACAAATTTCTTATACACATTCTTTAGCCAGATTGAAGTATTTTTAAATGAAACTTCTTTAGGAGCATCAGCTGCAAGATTATCCTTACAGGAGTTATATTGAACACTTATTAAATTACTCAGACGATGCGAAACAATCTCATTTACAATCATGTGGGTTTTACAGTTTCAAAGGCATTGAAAAACATCAGAGTAGGTGTGTTAAACCCCGAAATAAAACATATGAATATTATGGAAGAATAAATGGGGTTATATTCTCACAAGAAAGGCTTATACTACCATCTGTAGATACACATGTACGGTTCATAAGAGCATCCCCACCATTTGCACTTAGTGTATTGAGTGCTGCTAATGCTACAACTGATGCACCAAAAACCTGCATTTCAGTTATTAGATGCTTATTTATTTGTAAGAAAAGTAAAATTAGCTCTAGAGAAACATTTAGAGATTGAGAAATCTCTTCTTAAAGAAATTTTAATGAAATATGAGGATCCGAAGTCATACTTTATTATTGTTAGGGTAAGTTACACCTTAAAAGGTTACATTTGTAAGGTAAACAGTATTGATTTTATTGGTTAGGCTAGTTGAGGTCAAATTTGTTAGGTTGTTTGGTTGATGAGGAAAGAAGTTGTAAGATTAAATTATATTAGATTGAAAAATATTAAATATACGTTTCTTGAAACATTAGATAGAGATGAAATGCTGAATTTTGTATATTACTTATAAAACAAGTTTAGTATATTTTGTAAAACATGTCGAAACAATATTAACCTTGAATTTACCTAAACTCTCATGTCGAAACATATAAATTACTATCGAAATTATTGGTTTATTAGTATAATTATATAATATCTGCGTAATGTATGCTCTTGTTTAATGATTATATCTGTCTATATTAGTAAATTTCCTGTGTTTGCTTTATAAGTGTAGACAATCGATTATGCTAAAAATGCTTAAATATTTAATAATTGTAAAAGATACAGATCGTAACAGAGAAATACATCGAAATAATTGTTTTTTCATGTTTAATATGAAATATTTACCTCGAATTTGAAATATGTTAACTTTAAAATGCGGAATAGTTAATGATAGCAAAATACAGATTGTAACAGAGCAATACATGAAAATAACTGTTTTTTCATGTTTAACATGAAATATTTGAGTTCCTAGTATTTGAAATATGTTAACATGAAAATGCGGGAATAAAGATGGTTGATTATGTTTGGTTAGCGTTGGTTAGAATGTACTTTAGCGTTAAACATCATATAAACACTATTATTTTGTTCTAATCATACCGATATGCCTACAATTTGTATGTATTTACACCATATTGCATATAAGTCACTGGAAAAAATGTGGAATGCTAGTATAATCATATCCTTTCACCTCCAGGCATGGCTAGTTTCAATGTTTCACTTGGTTTATAATGGTGAATTTAATGTATTTGCAATATAAATGTCGAATAATCGACTGTTAAAAAGGCTTAAAATAGTTAAATGATGTTTAAAATATAAACGTAGCAGTGCAAATATGAATATAACTACTTTTTATGCTTAATATGAAATATTTGCATCGTATTTGAATGATGGTAGCTGGTTGTGATTGATTAACTATGAATACGTCAGGAATGTGTAATTTATTTGAAGCTGGCCCATTAACAAGTAAGTTTAGGAACTATTGAACTGGTTATATCAAAGAAACCTTCATTGTTATTTAGATATGAAATAGTAATAATAATAGTAATAATAATATTTTCAGCCAGGTTAAATGTAATTGCTGATGTTTGTTAAGAGAAATTTAATGTCTGAGGAACAGTCTAATTATAGAATGAAGTTACATGACGAATAGGTCAAGGTTAGGTTCTGTACGGTTGAAAATTGTTGGAAAAAAGATGGTATGTTAGGCTTGGTTACAGTATATATATATATATATATATATATATATATATATATATATATATATATATATATATATATATATATATATATATATATATATATATATATATATATATATATATATATATATATATATATATATATATAGCGGGTATTCAAATTTATTATGGTTTCACCGAAGTGAAGCCTCCTGACAAATTTCTCAGGGCACCTTGCAAACTCCTCCCGATTTTACTTTATGACAGGTGGAATTAGAAATTAAAGCAACAGTCAATTTGTCGGGAAAGGTAAAAAAAGATGAATTTTATATAATGAATTTCAAAGAAAACGAAAAAGAGGCAAGGGATTCTGCACAGGGTAATAATATAAGGGAACAAAAAGTTCAGTTCCGAAACGTCAGACAGTTTTTCTTTTTAATCTCTGCCTTTGTTATGATATTTTTTATTCTTTTTTATTAACTCGCTTTAGTTTTTAATTCTTACTGTTTTAATTTATTGGTTTTAAAAATTGATATATATATATATATATATATATATATATATATATATATATATATATATATATATATATATATATATATATATATATATATATATTATATATTTAATAATATATATATATATATATATATATATATATATATATATATATATATATATATATATATATATATATATATATATATATATATATATATATATATATATATATATATATATATATTATATATAATATATA
>SEYY01018041.1:20000-23403 GCA_009176605.1 Armadillidium nasatum
AATGATACATTGTTATGATTGTAAAAACCAATCATTAATTAGATGATCCTTCGATTCGTCGGTGAATTACGAGACATGAGTTTATACCCGGCTTGTCTTATGCCGAAGTGAATGTCAAAACTCTTCCTATGGGGAAAGAATTCCACGTCCTAAGAGAAGCTTGTTTGTTATTGGCTTATTTAAATGCGTTTCTACATGGCATAATTATTTTAATTATAATAATTGTTATTTTATTTAAAAAACCTTTATTAATTATCTTGTAACCTAGAAGCATCAAGGGTTATAACAAAGATTTAGTTTCTATAAAAAGCCACTTATAAAACAACACGTATTATGATTATGAAAGAGAATACCGGATTTATTAGATTCTTTATTTGCCACAGGGGAGGGGAGATGTGCCAATTTTATTTAGTGTTAATGCCAGATATATATATATATATATATATATATATATATATATATATATATATATATATATATATATATATATATATATATATATATATATATATATATATATATATATATATATATATATATATATATATATATATATATATATATATATATATATATATATATATATATATATATATATATATATATATATATATATATATATATATATATATATATATATATATATATATATATATATATATATATATATATATATATATATATATATATATATATATATATATATATATGTATATATATATATATATATATATATATATATATATATATATATATATATATATATATATATATATATATATATATATATATATATATATATATATATATATATATATATATATATATATATATATATATATATATATATATATATATATATATATATATATATATATATATATATATATATATATATATATATATATATATATATATATATATATATATATATATATATATATATATATATATTATATATATATATATATATATATATATATATATATATATATATATATATATATATATATATATATATATATATATATATATATATATATATATATATATATATATATATATATATATATATATATATATATATATATATATATCTGGGTAAGTTATTTCAAGAATAATGATCATTTATAAACCATTATATTGAAAAAATTTTAAAAATTTATTCAGAATTAAGCCCTGGAAGTAATTATTAACAAAGAGTTTCTATTTCTTGAATTTTCCAAAAAAAAAAAAAAAAAAAGAATCGAAAATTTATTTGAAACAAATAAGTTTAGAAAAAGGTTTTTAAACAGAAAAATAAGATTCTTTTTCTGAAATTTATTCGCAGTTCCAAAATAAAGAGTGGAAACGAAAACAAAACCACTTAATTGCTCGATGGAAGATGGAAGACAAAAGAGGAAGTTTCTCTCCCACTTCGTTTTCAATAAATTTTCGGACACTCGAACGAACTCGCGAAACAATTTTCATTTCCGGCGGAGAGAGAATGCCAATTACTGTGGGAATGAAGAGAAAAGAGAGGAAGGATTAAACGGAGAAATAAGAGACAAGGAATTTCAAGATAAGATCAAACATCAAAGTGAAAAAGAAGAAAGATAATTAGAACATTAATAGGAACGAAAGTAAGAAAAAATAGAAGAAACTAAAGTGATGAAAAGAAGAATAAGAAGAAGAAAATACCAACTATCAAAGCCACTTTACAGTCTACTTAATAAAGATTTTATAATTATTTGCTCTTGGTATGTTATGTTCTGATTTAAATTAATACCACGGATATGCCTTTGAACAGATCTGTTCAAAACACTAAAAAATCAAAGTTATTGAATTTTCATAAGTGTTATTTTCAAAATATATACCAGATAAATTTGCCTCAGTAAACAAATTTGTTCAAAACAGTAAATGTATACTTTTTATGTCGGTTAAGTGTTGCTGGTGGATTAGTTAGTTACTTATCTGATGAAACAAATTAGTTGTAATACGAGTAACTTGTTAAATTTTTTATGAACTACTTTTTATTTGTTGCGATGAATAAGCTCACTCTCTGTTAATGGATCTATTCTGGGAATAAACTTCGAAATTATTATAAGTTCAACACCAGAATCCTTCTTATAAGTGTATTCTGCATTTCTTTTATAAATTCAGTATTTTTATCACGATTGTACTATTTCTAGTTGAATAATACTATTGTGGTAATAATACAAAAGTTGATTTGGATTTCATAGACGAATTTCCTTAAAGATATATATCAAACATATTCTTGAAAAAGTCAATGCTGTCTGTTCATTATTTCATAAGAAATAAAAATAAAATTAATAACGACTCGTTGTTGTCGATCCAATAGTCTGTTTTTAACAACAATTTAGAAGTTTTTTCTCATAATTAGATGAGTTCAATGTCTTTCCAATAATCTTTTATAATTTGTCATTACGTTAAACCAAATATAATTCTTCGAATTGTAGGTTTGAAATCATTTATAAAACACCTTATGCATGATGCTAACGCACTAAAATTGAACCTAAAATATTATCTGTAAATAACGTTAACATACAACATATTTAGCGGTTTGAAATATATTTTTATTTTTTATTTTTTTTACTAGCTTTCCTCTCGTTCATCTTGTCTCTAAAAAATGTATATTTACCTGTCTTAATCGTTGCTTGTATGACTTACCTCTCATTCTAGTACTAATCTGGAAGCCTTTCTTTGAATATTTCAATTTATTTAATGTCCTTTTAGAGGTAAGGACTTAAAAATAGTACTGTGTATTCCAGATGAGATCTAACTAACGTTTGAAATAGAGGAATATTATTTTTTTTAGATCTAAGTTTAATTTTTTTGACAATGAAACCAAGACCATTTTTATCTTTATTACATATTTTGTCTTCAGCACGTTAGTTTGCAAATTTTAATTCTTCTTTAATTTTCACTCTTAAATCCTTTCCTCGCTCATCTTTTAGGAAATCATATTTTCTTTTACTGTTTCTAAACCCAAATTGTATAGCTCACATTTACCGTTATTACATTTCATTTGCCACTTTTTTAAACAACTCCTTATCTAATTTAAATCACTTTGAAGTACAAAATAATCTTTCATACAATTTAAACAATTTCTAAGTTTTTTATCGTCGCAAATTTCAAAAAGTTTCTTAAAGCTTTGTTGTATATTTCATTTACATATTTAATAAGTAATATTGGAACCAGGGAAGGTCCTTTATTGCAGAACACCAATAATAACATTAGCCCATTCTTGGAGCTCTCTATTAATAAAGACTCTTTGTCGTCGAACCAATAGTCTGTTTTTAACACAATTTAGAAGTTTTTTTCCTTAATTCCATATGCTCTATGTCATTCTAATAATCTTTGATAACAAAAGGTATTAAATACTTTGTGAAGGTTTAAGTAA
>SEYY01018043.1:0-17694 GCA_009176605.1 Armadillidium nasatum
TATATATATATATATATAATATATATATATATATATATATATATATATATATATATATATATATATATATATATATATATATATATATATATATATATATATATATATATATATATATATATATATATATATATATTATATATATATATATATATATATATATATATATATATATATATATATATATATATTATATATATGTATATATATATATATATATTATATATATATATATATATATATTATATACATATATATATATATATATATATATATAATATATATATATATATATATATATATATATATAATATATATATATATATATATATATATATATATATATAATATATATATATATATATATATATATATATATATATATATATTATATATATATATATATATATATATATATATATATATATATATATATATATATATATATATATATATATATATATATATATATATATATATATATATATATATATATATATATATATATATATATATATATATATATATATATATATATATATATATATATATATATATATATATATATATATATATATATATATATATATATATATATTATATATATATATATAGTATATATATATATATATATATATATATATATATATATTATATATATATATATATATATATATATATATATATATATATATATATATATATATATTATATATATATATATATATATATATATATATATATACTATACCTTATCTTTCTCACCAGACGCGTAGTTAGGGCATAGCCCTGTCTCTCGCGAAGCCTCTCCAGACAGATCTGTCCATATACAGTCCCCTCTCTTCAACCTCCTCCAGCGTCACTCCCCTTCTAGCGATAGCTTCTGCCACTCCATCCCTCCATCGTCTCCTAGGTCTTCCAGCTGGTCTCCTTCCCTCCGGCTGCCAGTTGTAAAATCTTGCCGGATATCTCGCGTCATTCATCCTTTTCATATGTCCGT
The DNA here is from genome assembly GCA_009176605.1 of Armadillidium nasatum. Classification (NCBI taxonomy): domain Eukaryota; kingdom Metazoa; phylum Arthropoda; class Malacostraca; order Isopoda; family Armadillidiidae; genus Armadillidium; species Armadillidium nasatum. The sequence continues at coordinate 1,001 of SEYY01018043.1, forward strand.
ACCAGCTCAGCTGCCGCCTCTCCGCCACTTCACTCCACGACTCGACGTCAAGCTCTCTCCTAATATTTGCACTCCTCATTCTGTCCAACCTAGTCACTCCCCTTATCAGGCGCAGTGCTCTCATTTCCGCCGCCTCCACTCTGCTTCTGGTTCTGGTAGTCAAAGTCCAAGCCTCAGATCCATACATCAGAACAGGTCTTAGTATCGATGTATATATCAGGGTTTTCACCTTTCTTGGTATATGCCTGTCCTTTAACAGAGGTTACAGCCGTCTCAAAATCCCAGAGAACTTCTCGATTCTGCATTCTATCTCCTGTGTCATCTCCCCATCAGAGTTCACAATCACCCCTAAATAGTTGAACTTCTGTGTCTCCGCTAACCTCACCCCATCCAACATCAACACAACCTCCTCCTGACCCCTCGCAATTCTCATCACCTCCGTTTTACCCTTATTTACCTTCATCCCCACTCTCCTGAACACCTCTCCCCACCTTTCCATTGCCTGCTGCAAAGTCTCTCTGCTCCTTGTCACAACCGCTATATCATCGGCATATGCCAAAACTACACCGAGCTCGTCTCCCATATCTACTTCCCTGATACACCTATCCATATATATAATAAAAAGCAGAGGTGACATCACTCCACCTTGTCTCACTCCAGATCTCACCGGAAACCAATCACCTATGCCATGTGCCGTTCTCACTGCACTTTCGCTGGTTTCATACATTCCTCGTATTACCCTAGTCAATTTTGGTTCCACTTCATAAAAAGGATCCCTAAGTGTTTCCCACAGTTTTTCTCTAGGTACGGTGTCAAAAGTCTTCTATAGGTCTATGAATGCAATATACATTTCCTTAGCCCACTCCCAGTTCTTTTCAATAAGCATCTTCAGACTGAAAATTAAATCAGTTGTTCCTCTGCCTGGTCTGAAGCCATGTTGTGCTTGGTTTAGCTTTTTCCTCCACACTTACTCTCAGTCTCCTCTCCAAAATTCTTTCAAATATTTTGCTCACATGGGGGAGGAGGGATATCGCTCTATAATTTGCACATTCACTCTTATCCCCTTTTTTAAAAATAGGGCATATTATTGCTCTACCCCAATCAGATGGTATTCTTTCTTCTCTCCATAATCCGTTAAAGAGTCTCAGTAGCCACTGAGCCACGTCGTCTCCTACCTTGCATATCTCAGCAGGCAGCTCGTCACATCCCGGGCTCTTTCCATTTTTCATACTCCTGATAGCTCTCTTAACCTCCTCTATCGTTATTGGGTGTTGTCCATACTCTTGGTCTATTTCTTCCTCACTTCTCTATCATCCACCACTGCATCCCGACAATCATACAATTCCGAAAAATATTCCGTCCATCTGCTCATAACTTCCACTTGCTCTATCACCAATATTCCATCCTTATTCTTAATGGAACGAGTCACCCCCGGATTTCGTCCCTTATATGTTTTCGCCATATTATATATCAACTTTCTAGTTCCGTGCATATCCTCCCTTAGTTGTTCGCCAACTCTTTCCCAAGACTCATCTTTTGCGTTTCTCTTTACTTCCTCTGCTCTGTTTCTACAGACCACATACTCACGCCTACTTTCCGGATCTCTACTTTTCATCCACCTTCTAAACGCTTCATTTTTCGACTTTATTACCTGTCTCACTTCTTCATTCCACCATATGGTCTTTTTCTTCCTTGTTCCCATCCTTTTAACTCCCAGCGTTTCTCTGGCACATTCCCCTACCTTATCTCTAAACATTCTCCACTCCTCTTCCACTCCTTTGAATTCTTCACGGTAAGTAGGTTTACAATCCGCTAACCTAATTTTATATATAATATATATATATATATATATATATATATATATATATATATATATATAATATATATATATATATATATATAACCCCACAGGAAATTGAAAACAAAACAATTAAAATTTTGAGCAAGCCTCCTCTTTCAGGCTCTAGTTTATATATATATATATATATATATATATATATATATATATATATATTATATATATATATATATATATATATATATATATATATATATATATATATATATATATATATATATATATATATATATATATATATATATATATATATATATATATATATATATATATATATATATATATATATATATATATATATATATATAATATATATATATATATATATATATATATATATATATATATATATATATATATATATATATATATATATATATATATATATATATATATATATATATATATATATATATATATATATATATATATATATATATATATATATATATATATATATATATATATATATATATATATATATATATATATATATATATATATATATATATATATATTATATATATATATATATATATATATATATATATATATATATATATATATATATATATATATATATATATATATATATATATATATATATATATATATATATATATATATATATATTTATATTACTTTTATTGTTGCACTTTCCCCATTTCTCACTCTCGTTGTTTGGTGCCAGCCATAATTCTTTTAAACATGCATACACACTTCAACTTTCACCCTCCCACCTTCCTACGCTCTCCGTCTCTCTCTTTCCTCCGCAACTCTCCTGCCCTCTTCCAAACTCAAATCCTTTCCACCCAAAAGCTCCCTCACACTTTCCATCCATCACTACTTTGGCCGTTCTTTTCCTCTACCTCCCTCAACTTCAGATTTAGTCATTCTGCACACCATCTTGTCTTCATTCATTCTACACACATGCCCAAACCACCTTGGTTCACAGTCCTCTGTTTTATCAACCATTCTCTTTATCCATCCGCATATCTCCTTTATTCAATCGTTTCTGATATTATCTACATTTCCCAAACCACATATCGCTCTCAGTCCCTTCACCTGAAATACATTAATGTTTTCCTCACCTCAGCATTCATTATCTTTGTTTCACATCCTCACTTTTGGCAGGTGCCAATGCAAGTGCCACGTAGCACTGAGTTTAGTACCAGTGCCAAGTGAGAGGAAATTGGCCCCCACGATTTTCATGAGGGATTTATGCGTTTTTTTCTTTATTTTTTGCGTTTTTTAATCTGCAAACACATTCACTCAAACCTTAGTACCTTAATTTCTTTTGAAGTTTTCCTTTTCTTCCACACTTCCCTTAATCCCCCCATCACTTTTATTCCTTCCACCACTCTATTCTTTTTTTTTCTTTCTCTTTCCCTCCTTTTCCATCCACCATCATACCCAAAAATTTGAATTCTTCACCTTCTCAAATCTCTCTCCCCCACCTTATACCCTTCCATTCTTCCCCTCTCACAACCAGCTTTTTACCATCAATCATCATTACTTTTCTTTTAGCTGAATTTATCCCCAATTCATTGACTGCTCATGTCCCCACAATTTATCTCTCCAACATTCTCAACTTTTTTACCAGAATCCGCCACAAACACCAAATCATCCGCAAATAGTAATACACTTACCTCCCATCCACCCTCTCCACTCCTCATCCTAATACCTTTCCCTTCCTTTTCCATTCCCAAAACTGCACCATCCATCAACAGGGCAAACAACCATGGGGACTTTACACATCCCTGTCTCAACGCCACTCTTACGTTAAACCTATCAGTAAGCTCCCTCTTCACCCTCATCCCAGCTCTACAGTTTTCAGAAAAGGCTTTGGTCCTTTTCAATAAACTTCCTCCTACCTCCTATCTCTCTCAATACCTCGAACAATTTCCTCCCACATACCCTATCATACGCTTTTTCCAGATATATAAATCATGAATACTCCACTTTACCCTTTTCCCACAATTTTTCACCAATTATCCTTAGCGCAAATACCTGGCTCACACCTTCTCTAAAACCCCCTCCTTCCTCTCCCATCCCTTTTCTTGATATTTTTTTCATTCTTGCCCCTAATACCCTCCCATAAATCTTCCCTACCACACTCAGCAGGTTTATTCCCTTATAAATTTTACACATCTTATCCCCTTATCCATAATTTATAGGCACTATACAAGCATCCTGCCATTTCCGAGGCACTCTCCCTTCTACCCAACACACATTACACATTCTAGCTATCCAGTTAACCAAATCTACAGCTCCTTCTTTTATCATTTCGCCATAAATACGGTTTATCTCTGCCAACTTTTTCTTTTTCACCTTCCCCACCGCTACTTCCAACTCCTTTCTACTAATAGACCTCTCCTCTTTCCCAGCCACTACCTCCACTTTATTTCTTACCCCACCCCTCTCAAATCACTCTGCTCCCATTCAATAATTTACGAAAGTATTCACTTCATCTCTCTCACTCACCTTTCTCCTCTTGTATTAACTCACCATCCTCCCCCTCTCCGCGCTCTATTCACCTCCTTCCAGAACATTTTTCTTCTCTCTTTAAAATTTTCCGCATTTTTTCCTCCAATCCTCTCCTATAATGTTTTTTGCCATATTAACTTCCTTCTTAGCCTCCATATATCTCTCCTTATACAAGATTTTAAGATAGACTATTTTCTGTACAGAGTCCAATAGCTAACATCTCTCCTTATACACCACCCAATCTCTTCTCCTTCATACACAAATACCTTTTTTTGCTTTTCATTAAATTACATAACTCTTCATTCTACTACTCACTCCCCTTACGTCTACCGATCTCTATCCTCACATTCCCTTTTAGCAACCACTACCAATGTTCCTTTCAATTTACCTCATTCTAAAATCTTTCACTCCCTTAACATCGCTCCCCATTACCCCTCCATCTTTTTCATATCCCTCTCATGTAGTCCTTTATTTTATTTATTTTTTGAAAACAAACAAATATATTTATATTTAGAAGTAGGACCATACTTTTGGCAGGTGCCAGTGCAAGTGCCACGTAGCACTCAGTTTAGTACCAGTGCCAAGTGAGAGGAAATTGGCCTCCACGCTTTCATGAGGAATTTATGCGTTTTTTTTCTTTACTTTTGCGTTTTTTAATTTACCTATGCGGTTTTGTGGTTTACCATTGAGTTATTTATGGTTACTTCCGGTTAAGCTAAACCACCTTAAGGAACTTAATCCTTCAAGCTCCGCCCCTTTTGATTTTTTTTAGTTCTTTAACTCCTTAAGCAGCCTCTTTTTTAGGTTGAAAAGTCATTGCAAAAGCCTCTTTGCAACATTGTCGAGGGGAATGTCAGTGACAGATGGGCACTTAGAGGTAGGATGTTGCATGTCAGGGCCTAACTCAGGCTCATTCCTGAGTGTCTTTTCTAGCCATTTATAGCAATTTCTGGCACTCTTCTAGCACGTGGCACCCTTACTAGTCCCTGCCAACATGATGTGAGGATAGTGCTAGTACTAGCGATAGCTGGGACTGAGCGTTAGTGTCGTTACAAGACCCTCTTTGTAATATTGCAATGTTGCCAGACACCATAGGTGATGAGGTGATGTCACATGTGCGCATGCGCATGTGCACACGCACACTACCCTGTGGCGTCATAGCACAGGCTTTCATGAGACTATGATGTCCTTCTTCCAACATCTTTGATTTTTGATCACATGATTTTCATTTTCGTTGACTTTTTCTGTTTTGTTTGTGAATATGTAATAGGTAAAAATGTGTTTACTTTCCCTCTTTGGTTAATGAATTCTTGATGTTTCATGTTCTACCTACGTGGCACTAGTGTTTGTACGTATATACAGGTATGGATGTGTGTGTGTGTGTGTGTGTGTGTGTGTGTGTGTGTGTGTGTACCCACTCTCCTTCATGCTTAAGTGTTTTACCTCATTATGGTATAAAATATTCTAAATTTTGAAAAAATAAAAACAATTATAAAAATAAAAAATAAAATTAAAAATTAAAAAGAAAAAAAAAAAAAACTTCAAGAAAAATAAATAATAAAAATAAAACTAAAAAAAAAATTAAAATTAATAAAAAAGCAAAAAATTATAAATTAAAAATTAAAAATGAACAAAAATATAAAAAAACAAAAAATAAAAATAAAAAATTAGGGAATAAAAAAATTTAAAAGAAAAATAAATAAAATGAAAAAATAAAAAGAGAAAATAAACTTCAGAAAAGATAAATAAATAATAAAGAAATAATAAAAATAAAAATAAAAATTCAAAAATCGATAAATTAATAATTCATACGATATAATCGAAGACGTAGCCATGAATATGAGAGGTAAAGTAATAATTCATACGATTTAATTGAAAGAATAATATTGGAATCCGTGATACAACGAGTGTAAGAGCGAAGAATTAGGAAATAAAATTTAATTATTATGTAACCAATTTAATAAAATAATAGAAATATAATAAAGAAATGTATTTGGTGACAGTAGTTATATAAAATTATGGAAATTATTATATAACAGGGATTATATTACTATCATGTAATAATTCCCGCGAAGAAATTTCTAAAGATATATAATAAAGTCATACTAATAACCTAAATGAATGTATGTTATGTAAAATATTAGGTAATAACCGCAAATATATAATTGTTATGTAAGTTATTACTTAATAACTGTGATTATATAATTATTATGTATTAATTTATTCGATATAATCAATGATACAAGAGTGATTATATAACCAATAAAGTAATTTCGGTATTAAAATCATAAAAACTATATGATAACTTCAAATCAATGCGATAAAGGAATGTATGTTATGCAAAATATTACGCAGTAACCGTCAATACATAATTATTTTAAAAAGTTATTACGTAATTACCGTGATAATGTAATTATTATTATATTAAACATTCAGAAAAATCGAATATGTAAGCGTGATTATATAATAAATAAAGTAATATCGGTATTAGAGTCAAAAAGTATGTGATAACATCATATTAATACGAGAGATGAATCTTTGTTTTCAAAAAATTACGTAATAACCACAAATGTATAATTGTCATGTAAAAATAAATAATGAGTATACAATCATTAAAGTAATAACGGCCTCAAAATCGGAATTCAAAGGGAAAACGTTGCGTATGAATAGAACAATTAGCTCATTCTAAGGTATGATCCAGTTGGTGTAGAGGTAGCGTAATGGAATTCAAATCAGAAAGATGAAGTTTGGAATCCTGGTCTTTTAATAACCAAAGTTTTAAGAATTAGTATCCTTCCCTGAATACTGGAGAAATTTTGATTTCAGCTCAATAGATGACGCCACGGTGAAGAAAAAAAGGCGGAAAAATTCAAAATCAAATTCAAGATGGCGGAAATCAATCGGGAAAATCTACGGTGCTGAAAACTACGTGTTCAGAATTCCAAAATAGTGTGTGAGTGTGCGTGTGCGTGCATGCACACTTGGCATTACCTGAGGTGTTTTGCAGCATTGCAATGTTGTAAAGAGGCTCCTGCAATGACACCCTACTCTGTGGTACTCCTTTCACCTCATTTTGGTATGGACAATCAATGGTGTCACGTGCTTCAAAAGTGCCAGAATTGCTTGAATAAGTTAGAAAAGGTACTCAGGGATGAGCATGAGTTAGGACCTGCCACTCAACACCCAACCCATTAGTGCCCTTCTGTCAAAAGAACTCCTCTCACCTCATGTTAGCATATATTAGCAAAAGTACTTGAAAAAGGAGCCACGTGTTAGAAATAGCTAGAAATAGCACTCAGGAAAGAATATGAGTTAAGCCCTGGCACTAGCACTAGAGAGCTTTAAGTGTCAAATAGGGGGTGCATGTGCCGTGGGAAAAAAAGATAAAAAGGAGCTAGACTTAAAAGATTAAATGGCTAAAAAATCGAAAAGGGGCAAAGCTTTAAAGATTAAGTGTCAAAAGGGAGAAGAAGTTAACCGGAAGTAGCACTGACACCTCCCAAAAGTGGGGTCCTACAATATATATATATATATATATATATATATATATATATATATATATATATATATATATATATATATATATATATATATATATATATATATATATATATATATATATATAATATATATATATATATATATATATATATATATATATATATATATATATATATATATATATATATATATATATATATATATATATATATATATATATATATATATATATATATATATATATATATATATTTTATACATTTTTATATCACCTCCAGTTGGTTACAAAATTCCGCAAGAGTTGGAAAAAAAAACTATCTTGGTCGATGGAGGCCGACATCTCCAGATACACGGCGTTTGAAAATACTCAAGTCAAAGGAAGTTGGGAAAACAAATAACGGGAGGATGTTTCAGACTTTACCAGTAGAGTATATGAAAGAGTGAGCATAGCGGTTAATTCTTGGTTCTGAGAGTTGGAAAGAGAAAGGATGATACTGTGTAGAAAGGCGTACCGCACGAGCTCTTTACAATGGAAAAGGTATATAACGAGAGAGCTCAGAAGGCAGTGTCTTTTGTAATAGCGATAATATAGAGAGAGTGACGCAACAGTTTGACGGGCAGAAAGAGATTGAAGAGAGTTAGTAAGAGCAGGAGAGTTATGAGACGAAAAGACCTAGACTCCACCTTCTCTAGGAAAGCTATAAGTGTGAAAACACCTTAGATGTGTCAAGTTTACTCTATACAGTTATGAACAACACCCCTATAGAGGGTGAGCAACTGTTGTGGTGTTAAGTAATACTGAAGGTACCTCAGAACACCCAACATCTTAGAAAGAGAAGGAATGTGATCTTTCCAAGAAAGATCACGAGAAAAAGAAGCACCGAAAATTTTAAGAACAAATGATGGTTTGAGTTTTGCATTTTCGAAGAAGATATCATAGTTGTGTGGAATATTGTGTCGAGTTTAGAGATGGAGGAACTGAGTTTTTGAGGCACTGAAAGCTACCAGGTTTTCTCTGCACCAAATTGAAATACGTGAAAGATCAGATGTTAGTTGCTCCTAGGCTACCCTTCTCTAGTCTGTTAACTGCTGTTGGGAGAGATGTCTCTTAAACTAAAAGGAGTAATGAAGAGTGGATCCATCAGCATTCGAATAGATAGGAGGTGAAGAAATAGAAAGGAGATCATTAAAGAAATGTAGAAAAAGTGTAGAAGATAGGACAGAACCCTGAGGAACACCACTATTAATAGATTTAAAAAATTAAAGGATGAATGGGGTCCGAATTTAACAATAGCTATTTAACGACCAGAAAGGAAATTAGAGAGAAAATCAAAAGAGAAGAATATATACAGAAAGAGGGAAGTTTAGAAATCAAAGATTTGTGCCAGCAAAAGATTATCGAAATGCCGAAAAGCGAAGAACCAAGAGTCAGAGAGAATGGAAAGAAAATCACCAGTAGAGCCTTTCTTACGAAAGTCATGCTGGCAATCAGAAATTTAAATTAGAAGGATTGAGGTGTTTCCAAATCATCTTGTTAAGAATAAATTTGAAAACTTTAGAGAGAAAGGAGATCAAAGGAAAAAGATGATAGTTGGAGGGTTGAGAGGTATACCCCTTCTTCGGTACAGGTTGAATGAGCACATGTTTCCAGCAAGAAGGGAAGGTCAAAGTAGAAAGACAAAGACTAAATAATTTACCAAGGCAGAGTGTAAGCTCGGAAACAAGTTTAGAGAACTACAGGAGTAATATCATCAAGACCTTAAGCCTTCTTAGTATTAAGCTCAGAGAGAACAGAAATTACATCCTTATAAGAAATTTTAATTTTAGGCATAAATGAGTTGAAGGGGGTTTTAGAAGGAGGAAAAGCTCCGGAATCGTCTAAAGTTGAATTAGAGGTAAAGATTTGAGTGAGGAGTTCAGATTTAGAAGAGAGTAAAACAACAGCTGTGCCGTCAGAAGATGCTAAAGGAGAGAAAGAGGAAGAACAAAAATTAGAGTTAACATTTTTTGCAAAATGCCAGAAAGAGCCTAAGGAAGAGGAACCAGAAAGATTATTGCATTTTCTAAGGGGAATATAGTTTTTAGTGTTAAGAAGAATATATTTTGCACGATACCGGAATGAAATATAAGTTCCACAAATTTCTGGAGTTTGAAGACGATGGACATCCCTGAAGGCAGCATTCCTGCTGCAGATTGCGCGAGAACAAGCAGAGATAAGCAAAGGTTTGTTAGGTTTAGTAGAAGGGAAAGAAAATGGAATGTACGCCTACATGCCAGAGATAATCAACTAGGTAATGCGTTCAGCACCCTCCAAGGAACCCCGCCCACGGTAGCAATAATCATTCTTCGGGAAATCAAAGAAGTACAACCTCAGGTCCGACCATCTTTCGGCACTAAAATGCCACAAACGTTTCCATTCAATAGAAAATGTCCTTCCTGCGGAAGACTTGAAGAGATACAAGAGGATGTGGAGACAAGAAGCTGATTTGAGAAACCATGAGGAGGATAGAGTTTAACAGTATAAAGTGAAAGATAAGATGTTAGAAAAAGGTCTAGAATTTTGGGTTCATCTGCAAGACAATCTGGGATACGAATAAGGAGCTGCACCAACTGTTCAAGATCCCTTTGGATAGCGAAATGGAAGGCCTGTTCACCAGCTGTATCATAAGAACTAGAACAAAACTCATTGGTGGAGGTGAACATTGAAATCACCTAAGATGATAATTTCAGAGAAAGGAGAAGGAGAGAGAATGTGCTCTATTTTGAAGTTTAGATAGTCGAAGAATTTAGGATAGTCAATAGAATTAGGAGATAAATAAAAAGAATAAATGAATTTAGTGGCAGAATGGCAAGAGAACCTGAGCCATAAGGTGGAAATATCCGAAGACTCCAAATTTGAAACACGAGAACGAACAACATCGTTGCGTACATATGCGCAACATCCGCCTTTGGCTGAAAATTGAGGACATTGACAGTATGAGGAAACAGAATAGGTTTGCTATCAGAACGCTCAAACATCTAAGTTTCTGTCAAGAACAAGAGGTGAGGTGTAGAAGAAGAGAGAGATGATGTTCAACAAAGTGGAAATTGAAATGAAGACGGCGAATGTTGCAGAAATTAATGAAAAAAACATGCCGTGAATATGGAACAGCAAGCTGCAAATTCCTGGTGGCACTAACCCCATCACCGGAGGTCACCAACTCCCAATTGGTGATTGGAAAACTTGTCGATGAGGTGATATTTTTGCAATCCACCCCTCTTGGATTCTCCGAGGCTACCAATGTTGATGTTATAATTGTTTTTTTTCTTTTATAAGGGATGTATGACTACAATAGTGTTTATTGTGTGTTAAAGGAGAGCCTACTCCGCGTAGAAGAAAGTGTAGATGAGCGCGAAAAGGAACGTACAATTGGGTACCAGGATAAGATGAGATTCCCTCCAGTGGCTGTAATCTCATAGCCTCGGGAGTGCTAACTCTCTACCCCGTATTGAAAAGTTAGAACACGAGTATTGGTATATTGTTCTTTAAATTATATATATATATATATATATATATATATATATATATATATATATATATATATATATATATATATATATATATATATATATATATATATATATATATATATATATATATATATTCACTGATGGGCAAAGACCAGAGGCCTACCAATATCCGACAGAGTTGGGAAAATGTCCGAATTCTTGTCGCTAATGGGTGACATGTCCCGATAGCAGAAGTGAGCACCCGCAATTTTTTCACTAGTACGCAATTCGCAATTCCGTAAATTTTGCTGGGCATTCCGCTATCGCAATTCCACAACTTTTTCTGCTTCAGCATTTCGTTATTGCAATTCTGCTATTCAAATTCCACAAATAATTTTTTTTTTTCACTAATGAAGTCCTCAAAAGTTCGCAGACCCTTTCTTGGGAGTTCAAAACATAGTTTCTAATAAAATTATCTTGCAATTTAATTGAATTTATATATTTGATTTTTATATGTTTTTTAACCATTGGTTATATATATATATATATATATTATATTATATATATATATATATATATATATATATATATATATATATATATATATATATATATATATATATATATATATATATATATATATATATATATATATATATATATATATATATATATATATATATATAAAATATAAATTTATTATATATATATATATATATATATATATATATATATATATTATATATATATATTATATATATATATATATATATATATATATATATATATATATATATAATATATATATATATATATATATATATATATATATATATATATATATATTATATATATATATATATATATATATATATATATATATATATATATAATATAATATATATATATAATTATATATAATATATATATATATATATATATATATATATATATATATATATATATATATATATATATATATATATATATATATATATATATATATATATATATATTATATATTATATATATATATATATATAATATATATATATATATATATATATATATATATATATATATATATATATATATATATATATTGCAAGCTTATGTGTTTTAAAGTGCAACATGGTTTTATTAGAATTTCATCAATTTATGTAATATTAGAAAGTATTTGTCGATTTATGTTTATTTATTATAGTATCTGACCTAACGTAACTTATTATTTTGAAATCTAACCTAACCTACCTATCTTATACTTGCATCAAAGTCTCTCCCTAATATGGAAATAATGAGAGAAGATCCACTGAGAAAAAGGAAATACAGGATGTAAGAAATTTTTATTAAAATTTATCCATGATAAAGAAGTATCTATAGATAAGTTTCAAAATGAATGTAATTTTAGAAACCTAACCCCAAAGCACAACTCGTAAAACGATGATAAAATAATAATAAATTTTTGGTTTAAATTTACGAACATTTATTTTAAATGGATTGTAAATACATAATTTTAAGCGAGTTTACAATCATCTGTGTACCATTTACATATATATATATATATATATATATATATATATATATATATATATATATATATATATATATATATATATATATATATATATTATATAGTATGTGCCTAGCTAATAGATCGAGAGTGTAATGTCATCTGCAGGCAGAGGCAGAGGTCTCAGCCAACCAGCCAGTTTACAAAAGCAGTAAACCTCACAAGTGAAAAATGAGTAAAAAAATTAAACAATCTTATTTATTTGATTTGAGATGAATTTTGAATTTAAATTATATTATTATTCGTGCAACTATGACCATTTATTAATTATATAATATTACGTATAATCATTAGGAAACCATCAGTAAAAAATATTAGATGATTCAAAATAATTACACTTTCAAAAGGTTGAAAAAATACTATCGAAAATCAAGTAAATTCACTCACTTTTTTCAATGAGGCTAGCTTTCGGTAGATGTTTAAAAGTTTAAAAGAAATTTTCGTTCTGATTTTGCAAGAAAATTCAGTGAATTAATCAATTCGAATTTTTTTTTAATAGACCCATATGTAATACGTAAGTATGTAAAAGGCACTAAATGCATTTGGAGGATGAAATTATGTAATGTTAAGCAATATCCCATTTAAAATAATTAAAAAAAAAAAAATATTTTTTCAAAAGCGTAATCTAAACGCGATTGACAATATTAAAATATATTCATTTTCTAAAGAGTAGAGGAAAGTAAGAGACAGGAGTGAAAAAACTACTGGTGCATAAGTATTTCTCGTCTTCTGTAGCACTCGACATGATAGGAAGAGATGTAAGCAATCAAATTTTTATATTGAAGACAATTACTTGCTTTTACTTCCTTGTGCACATATTATTTCATCCAGTGATAAAAACCAGATAAGAATTATACGTCGGAATTATTGAAGTAATTAAATAGCGGAATTGCTAAATATAATCAGCTTACTATGACAGAAGTGTAGAATATAGACAGTTTAAATTATATCTACACGGTGTTCTAATGTGAGGAGAGACTAACATATGATGTGAATACTCTTGTTCTGCTAAAATAATTCATGTAACTTTTCTAAGCAATATTATCTACTAACTTCTAATGTCTATTAAAAATAAAGTCATTATTATTATTATTATTATTATTATTATTATTATTATTATTATTATTATTATTATTATTATTATTATATTATTATTATTATTATTATTATTATTATTATTATTATTATTATTATTATTAGTATAGTAGTAGTAGTAGTAGTAGTAGTAGTAGTAGTAGTATTAGTCAGATCATTAAGATCTGTCATAAATATTTTCTCTATTTGATTTTATTTTCTTCCTTTTCTATTTTGTAACCTTCAAGATGGCGTCCATTTCTATTATCATTAGGGAAGAGTATTTGATTGAATAATATCTGACACTTATTATATTGAATTTGAGTACTGAATATGAATTTCAACTCGGTTTGGCTCTATCACTTTTCTGATTCTTGTCAACAACCAATGGGTCAATTTTTTAAAGATTTTTCAGATTAGGACAAAAAAAAAGTCATGTGTTAATAATTTTTTTTCAAGTTTTATGAATTTAGACAGTTCAAACTAAAGAATAATTAAATAATAGCTTTTCATAATAAAGATATATGAAACTTTCCCTGCGACAAAACTTTTCTTTTAAAATACTTTCTAGAGTATTTGCTTATTAATAGTAAGTCTCCTTTATGTGGAAATCCCAAAGCCATTGGTACAATCCCTTCATAATTTGATATCTTAATGAAATCTCTCCCCTCGTTCTTCACTTACATCATCTAAATTATTTTGAAATTGGTCAAAATAGCTATTTAAGAAACTCATTTTTACACTCATATTGCAATCTATCTCTTTGCAGTCTCGTTAAAAGTTTTTTAAGATTTTTTTTTTGTTATCTGCCCTATAATCACCATAAAATTGTTGTACCAAGTTCAAGAATTATGACATTAGAAAAATTGCTGTCTTTAATTAACGCTCTTATTTGTGAGCCATCGAAAATTCCAACCTTGATTTTTTCATTGCTTAAACTTGGTAATTTTGAAATCATGTATTTGAAACACTCACCATTTATACCTAAAGATTTTACATCTTGCTTAATGAGGCCTAGTTTGATATACAGAGTAGGAAATACAACTTTATATCTGCTTAGTAAAGGTGGATTAATTACATTTTTTTCTCCAACAGTAAGCGAAGTTCGGACTGGCCAGATTTGTTTGAAATAATATTCTTCCTTGGCTTTCCTGTTTCAAAAGCAAAAGAAGCAAGGATATTTAGTATACTTTCTTTGCTGTCCTAGTAGAAAGTTAACATTTTTTTAAGTCAACACATATGATCCACTTGTACCCTATATATTTGGAAAGACTTAAAATCCTTTCTGTAGGTTCATATTTTTCTTTTAATTTCGTTGAGTTCTGAATCGGAATAGAGCCTTGTAGATCACCATCATGCAGCAAACATTTAAGACTTTTCTAACTTTTTATAAACAAGCTCCAATCATTTGTATCGTAAGACTATATATTAGCAAACCAGGATATAGCAGAAGTATACTTAATTGTCTTTTGTTCTAAAATATTTAAAAAAATTTTTTCATTTTCAGTAAAATGTGTTCGAAGTAAGCACGCTTTTCTCTTTAAGTCCTAAAATTAAAATTTCCGCATACTTTTTTGTCAAATTTAGATCCCTTACAAGATCAATCAACTCGTAATGGTTTAAACATTTACCAATTGATTTGACTTTCAAATACTCTAATGTAAAAATAGGTGTCCAACTCCTTAAAGTGCATAACAATATCTTCAGGAACATGTTCCTTTCATTCTTGAGTTGGCATACCCTTAATTAAATTTTGAAATGGAAATCTCATATTTTAATTTTAGAATAATATGAGATGTAAATAATAAGAATTGTTTTTTAAAACAAAAAATCAGGTGTTCTAGTACCTGGCTTTTGATTTAAAAAACACATTTATGTCCGAAAAAAACAGAGTAATAATAAAATGGGTTAAATTGACACCGTTTAAATAATTTTCTGGTGTCACATATAAAAATAGACATAAAATAATAATGCTCTAACAATAGGTACAAATATCTAGAAAGTAACCTACTTTCATATGTGTATATGCAAAACGACTTTAACAGTATTGAGAAAATCCTTTTTATGAATACGTTGAAGGAAAACTGGTTCTGAGCAAGATCAGAACCTGGTAGAGAGAAACTGAGTAAAAATTCATGTCCAGCGCCCACAAATTAATTATAATTTGGGATAAAATTTAATTCAATAGATGAAAAATTTAAATTTGTTCCCCAATTTGTAAGTAATGCGAAAAAAATTCAGCGCATTTTATTTCAAATTTGTGTTCATCTAAAGAAAATGAGATTTTTCTTTTATAGTTTAGTCCAGGATATAGATAAATATGCTCTTCATTACAAGTAAAATAATTTCATTCATTACTCTTTCGAATTACCTTATTATTATTATTATTATTATTATTATTATTATTATTATTATTATTATTAGTTTTTTTTTTTTATATTTTAACATTAATTTTTTTTAATATTAAAATAATAATAATAATAATAATAATAATAATATTAGTTGAAATTTTTGCTTCCAATCTTCCAGAAGTAAAAAAGTAAAAAAGAAAAACCTTCTGGAAGATTGGAACAAAAATTTCAACTAATATTAAATAAAGCTGAAGAACTTCTAAATATTATTATTATTATTATTTATTATTTTCCATTATTATTATTATTATTTTCAGAATAAGGTTATAAATATAGATGATTGCAAAGTAAAATTACAAATCTG
>SEYY01018044.1:5000-11038 GCA_009176605.1 Armadillidium nasatum
ATAATAATAATAATAATAATAATAATAATAATAATAATAATAATAATAATAATAATAATAATAATAATAATAATAATAATAATAATAATAATAATAATAATAATAATAATAATAATAATAGTCTCAAAATGGCAGTACCCCTCGAAAGAACCGGAACAGAAACTGATCTTAACGTTTAAGCTTCAGTAGCTTTATTTTTGAAGATTTAAATTGTTTGAGAAAATTTCCTCCTACCTCACAGTTAAGAAATTTCCTTCGTAAGTGTACGTCCAAACTATTATAACATAGATGAGAGACGATTTCTAGATAAATTTAATTACGGACGAATATGACCTTGTATTTTCCTCAGAGGGAGACAAATTGTTTCTCAATCTTTGGGAGATAAGCTATTTGATTTTAGAGCAACAAGATGAAATTCGATAATTCACAAGTGCACCGAAATATAAATTATTAATTTTATATATGAGAGAGATTATGTTTATTCTTCAGAATTCGTATAAAAAGTGTGTACTTATATATATATAGTTTAGCTCTCTTAGTGAAAGGACGTGTCTGTCAGTGTTCTTATGCTAGTGTGTGTGTTTGTGTTTTTTTTTCTGTTTTGTTTAGTTCTAAATGTGTGGTTTTGTTTTTTAATTTTTCTAAAGTGCTCAGTGTTTTAATTCTTTTTTTAAGTGTTTTTAATTAATTATATTTTTATTGACAGTGCAGTTCGACATATGCAAGATAAGTATGATTTTTAACCTAAGTAAAATTTTACCGTTTTAAATTTAATATATATTTTCTCCGTTCTAATAATTATATTTCATTAACATAAATTTACTTCATAATCTGTTTTAATAATTACAGGTTTAATATTTTTAATATTGATTTTAATATTTTTAATGCTATTAATATTAATTATCTTAGTTTACTATATTGTGTGCTTGCGTAGGTGCGTGCGTGGGTGCGTGTTTAAGTGTAAGGTTACGAGCGTGCTTGCGTGATTGTGTGTGTTTGTGTGTGCTCGTTTACGTTTTTTTTTTTTTTTTTTTTTTTTTTTTTTTTTTTTTTTTTGAATGTCTAATTCGAGTGATCGTGGGGTTGGGCGTAGACGGGGGCTTTCCATTTCCTTTGCTAACGTTCGTGGCCTTCGATCTAATTTAGCGTCTGTTGAACACTACCTCACTACCTCTCTTCCTAACCTTTTGCTTCTGTCTGAGACCCAGTTGGACAGGGATTCTTTCTCTTGCAATCTTAATGTCTCTAACTACAACTTTTTTCACAATTTCCGTCTAAATGGTGGAGTCTGTGCCTATATTAACATTAACACTCCTGTGACACGTCTCGTAAATCTAGAATCTCCTAATTTTGACGTCTTATGGCTTAAAATCTGTCTTCCTACTACTACAATTATCTTGTGTTTCTGCTACTGCTCCCCTAATGGAACAGATTTTCCAGTTTTTTTTCAATACCTTACTACTACTCACGAGACTGTCACTTCTTCTCATCCAAATGCTGAAGTCCTCTATTTAGGGGATTTCAACGTACACCACACTGAATGGTTGGGCTCCTCTCATACTGATACAGGTGGGAGGGAGGCCAAATCATTCAGTATTCTTAACGATCTGGAGCAATTGATTAGGGAACCCACACACATTCCAGATCGTCCTAACCAATTCTTGAATACACTTGATTTATGCTTCACCACTACTCCTTCTAGATATAAATACACCATTTTCCCTCCTATTGGTAACTCTGACCATAATCTTATAGCTCTTAGTTATAATGCTTTCTCTCCAACAGCTCCACCATGCCCTAAACGTACTTTCTGGCACTTTAATCGGGCTAATTGGGGGGCAATGCGCCGCTTCTTTGCTAACTATCATTGGAGTGAATCTTGCTTTGTCTCGGGGGACGCTTCTGTCTCTGCTGAAAAGGTAGGGGCCGTAATCCTTGACGGGATGGGCAGATTCATTCCATCTTCAACTAAATCTTTTTCTCCTCAAAATCCATGGTTCGATGACGGCTGTTCTCTTGCCCTTCGCGAGAGAGACAGTGCTTATCGTGAATGGAAAAACTCTCCTTCTCCTATCACTCTTGCTAATTTTCATTCAGCTCGGAATCGTTGCAGGGATGTTCTTCGACGGGCTAAGCGTACTTTCATAAAAAGGAAGTGCGCTGACCTCCATGGCTCTCCTACTGATAAAAATTTCTGGCCTCTTGTCAAAAATATCTCTAACAACTTCTGTAAATCTGCCTTTCCTCCTCTTATTCGCTCTGATGGGTCTGTTGCTAATACTCCTTCTGAAAAGGCTAATCTCTTCGGCCTCCTTTTTTCATCTAATTCCACCCTGCTCGATTCTGACATCCCTCCTCCTACTCCTTCTCCTCTCAGGTGTCCCATGTCTCTGCCTGTAATTACTCATGATCAGGTGCATGGGATCCTGAAATCTATGAACGTCAGGAAGGCCAGTGGCCCGGATGGCATTCCCCCTCGGGTTCTGAGGGAGTGTGCTTCCGAGTTGGCGCCTGTCCTCGTTCAACTCTACTCTCTATGCCTTAATACTAATACTTTTCCTCAATGCTGGAAGCGTGCGTTTGTTCAGCCGATCCCGAAAAAATGTAGTCGCTCTGACCCTTCTAACTATCGACCTATAGCTCTCACCTGTGTTCTATCTAAAATTTTTGAAACTCTTCTCAACTCTCATTTCCTGGATCATTTGGAGTCTCATTCTCTTCTTTCTGATCACCAGTATGGCTTTCGACGCTCGAGGTCAACTGGTGACATACTTTCCTATTTTACTGATCTATGGTCTTCTGCCCTTAGGGACTTCGGGGAGTCTTGTGTGGTGGCGCTTGACATATCCAAGGCTTTTGATCGGGTGTGGCATGCGTCACTGCTCTCCAAGCTCCCCTCCTTTGGGTTTCCTCCTTCTCTTTGCTTACTATTGTCTAGTTTTCTCTCAGATCGTTCCATTTCGGCAGTTGTAGATGGATCGACCTCTTCCTCCTTTTCTGTTAACTGTGGTGTTCCTCAGTGTTCTGTTTTATCTCCAACCTTATTCTTACTTTTCATTAACGATCTTCTCCACTGCACTTCTAACTCTGTTCACTCTTATGCTGATGATTCAACTCTGCATTCTTCTACTCATTTCAAATCTGCTCCCTCTTTTGCTTCTAGAGTTGCTTCTCGTCTTCAACTTTCCAATTCTATTCTTGCCGATCTGGATGGGATTTCCCGGTGGGGTCATAGCAACCTTGTGAAATTCAACTCTTTAAAAACTCAACTTCTTCACATCTCCCTTTCAAAAACACCTCCTAACTTTCCTATCCTCTTCGATGGCTCTCCCGTCTCACCTGTAAATAACATTAACATTCTTGGTCTAAACATAAACAACAAACTATCTTGGAAACCACATATCACAATGGTTGCTAAAGCTGCCTCTAAGAAGCTGGGAGTTCTGTTCAGATTGCGAGAATTTTTCTCTTCTGAACAGTTACTCCAAATATATAGAGGTCTTATTCGCCCTTGTATGGAGTACTGTTCTCACATTTGGGGGGGCTCCGGCTCCTCCTCTCTTCTGGATAGAGTTGAGTCAAAAGCTAAAAGATTAATTAACTGTCCCCTACTTTCAAACTCTCTTGACCCTCTGTCTCTGCGACGTGACGTTGGCGCGCTATCTCTTTTCTACAGGTACTACAATGGCAGGTGCTCGAGAGAATTGGCCTCTCGCATTCCTCCTCCATTGCGTCGTCCTCGTTGCACAAGGGGTGCCCTGCTTTCGCACCAATTTTGTGTGGAAGTGGGAAATCCCAGGCTAGCCCGTTGTGGTACCTCTTTCTTTCCAGCCACCTCTATTCTGTGGAACTCTCTACCTTCATCTATTTTTCCTTCTGTATTTAACCTTCCACTCTTCAAGGCTTCCGTCTGCGCCCACCTGATGGCTGTGCGTTAGGTGTGTGCGTTTGCATGTGTTTTGTCTCTATGTGTGTGCCCCCTCCTTGAAAAGGGCTCTGCCCGTGAGTGGTGGCGTTCTGTAAAAAAAAAAAAAAAAAAAAAAACTTGCCTTTACTTTAATGAAAATGAGCATTTTGATCTGGCTGTCAAAATTTGAACCATTCCTTCAAGGTGGCCAGATTGAGATTGATAAACAAATATAGGGATAAAATAAATAAATATTGATACAGGATTATAATATATATATATATATATATATATATATATATATATATATATATATATATATATATATATATATATATATATATATATATATATATATATATGAGAGGTCCTGAGTGAGTATGAAATTGAGGTGAAAGTACGGGAAGGTGTTAGAGTATTATATCAGAATAGCAGGGCATGTGTGAGAGTGAACAAAGTAGAAACTGAGTTTTTTTATGTAAATAATGGTATAAGACAGGGTTGCGTAATGTCTCCTGGATTATTTAATTTATTTATAGATGAAGTGGTGAAAAAAAAAATGGATAGAGTAGGGAATGGGGTGATAATAAGGGAACTTGATGGTATGTGGGATGAAATGTATGCGAATGATGTGGTACTTTTGGCTGAAACACATGAAAATTTGAAAGAATTGGTGAATGAGTTTGTAAAGGGTTGTGATTATTTGGGCTTAAGAATAAATGCGGGTAAGAGTAAAGTGCTGTGGATGAAAAATGGGAAGGGAGGGGGAGAGGGGTGTGGTTGAGGGAGAGGATTTACAAATTAAAGCAGGTAGGATGAAATTGATGTTAGTCACTTCATTTATATACCTTGGGGTGATTTTTGGAGGGGCTGATGTTAGTATTGCTTATGAAGTTGGTCATAGAAAAGAGAAGCGGAGAAGGTGTTAGGTGGTTTGAGGGAAATTTGGGATAGAAGAAGGATACGAAGGGAGGTGAAGGTTGGAATGTTTGGGAGATGTTGTATACCGGTGGTAATGCATGGGAGTGAAGTATGGAGGTTGAAGACTAAGAAGAAAAGAAAAGTCGAAATTTTCGAAATAAAAGGTCTGAGAGTGGTTTGTGAAGTTGGTAGAAGGGATAAAGTCAGAAATGTTAGAGTAAAGGAAATGTGTGAATGGAGAAAGAGTATGGTTGAGAGAGCTGAACAAAATATTTTTAGATGGTTTCAGCATATTTGTAGGATAAATGAAGAGAGAATGGCTAAAAAGGTATTTGTTTCAGAAGTGGAGAGTATGAGAGATAGGAAGAGACTATAGGGAAGTTGAATGATAATGTCAAGGAACTGTTAAGGGATAGAGGGATGAATTGGGAGGAAGGTGTGCAGATGACAGAGGATAGGAATGAATGGAAAAGATTGATTGGGGAAGATCTTTCAAATTTAAAAATAAAATAATCTTTTTAAGTTATCTACTATTCTATAGAGGAATAATGCACTATTACTTCAGTAGATCATTTTTCAAAATAACATAGGACTAATTTTAAGATTAAATTTTCAGCCAATCGTCTTTCAACAAAATACTTTAGCTATGCCCACTGACACAGTGCATAACTGTATCAGTATTTTAAATAGGTATAATATTTGAAAACGATGTAGTTATACTCTTTCTCTCTCTTTTTCAATATATATATATATATATATATATATATATATATATATATATATATATATATATATATATATATATATATATATATATATATATATATATATATATATATATATATATATATATATATATATATATATATATTATATATATATATATATATATATATATATATATATATATATATATATATATATATATATATATATATATATTATATATATATATATATATATATATATATATATATATATATATATATATATATATATATATATATATATATATATATATATATATATATATATATATATATATATATATAGATAATAGATAAATTAACAAAAGTTTTGGTTGTATTATTTCTTAAGTGAAAACATGCATAAAGAACTGATTATATCAATAAACTATAATGATTCGATATATTATGGTATCGACAAATTCTAAGACGCAGTCTTAGGTAATAGTAAATTTCTCTTATAT
>SEYY01018045.1:2500-7500 GCA_009176605.1 Armadillidium nasatum
AAAGTAAGAAGGTATGTTGTCTTTCTCATATTCTGAAATCAGTTTATTATAACAGGATTCTAGAACCACATATCTAACTCATAAATTTCAATACATTTTTTTATTTCAATGAAAATTTTTGTTAAGCATTCGAATGCTACCTGATATAGTTTAAAATTGCAAATTATTTTCAACCCTTTATTCAATTATTTTAAAGAATTTCCTAATTTGATAAAAATATTCAGGTTCTTGCTAAGGACATAAGTGGTTGCTTATAAAACACATATTCGTCACATCAATGTTAAAAAATAATATAATATTTATTTTTAAATAATTTTTTATTGTTACTTAATATGGACTACATTCATCATTGATTTAGATATCATCTTATCTCCTGACGTGTACTCCTCTGTTTCAGTTTTCCCCTTCTAGTCTAATTCCCTTAATTCAATTGGCAGTATATTGATAAGAAAAGTCAAATTTTCCTTGTTCCTTTTGCTGTGCATTGGGAAAGTGTTGAACTTCTATAATTACTTTTCCATTAACATGAAATAGATGGAAATGCAATTTCAGAGATTTGGTCATCGTAGAAGAAGGGAAAAAGTTTGTTCCTTTTCCAATAAAAACTGTTTCTAATTTACTTACCATATCTGAAAGCCAGCGTGAAATGACACCCTCATATGTATAAAAGGGCAGATCCCACTACTAACTAGTGAGAACAAACTTATTCTTACTGTACATCCTACTAACATGGTAATTTGACTAATTTCCAATTTAGTTTAGACTTGCAAATTTTAATACGAAGAGTTTATGCAGGTCATGGAAATGAAGTCAGAGAGAGGAGTAAAATTTTAGTAGAACCAAGAGAGCCACAATGAACTAAGTAGGTTTGGACAGAACTGGAACCACAGTTTTAAAAGAGATACCCGTTCCAGGACTCTAGTTATTTTGCCTACTTGCAATAGGGATGATGATTTTAAATATCCTCTATACATGATATTAAATATCCTCTAGATTTTTTCCATCAATCTCTTTTCGAGAGGATAACATTAACTCTCAAAGACTTTTGGCGAGGTCTAGATAATTTTAATAATTAAATAAATCGCAACTTCTTTAGAAATGTTGAGTGCTGCATGTGTAAAACTGAAAACTACAAAATATGAACCTTGGATTATAACACAGCAAATAAGATGCAACAACAAGTTTCTCATTATCATTAATAATGGTAAACAAATTTGCGACCCACTTTTTTTTTTTTCCCCCTAAATTAAGGTATCAAAAATGACCAAGTCAATTGAAAAGGTTCGCCATCCCTGTCATAGGCATTGCCTTGCTCAAGGAGGGAACTTTTCTAGTGGTTTTCTTCCTAGGATCCTATGATTCACATAAGGAATCGAACCAACATTTTCAAGCAGGTGAGTAAAACACTCTACCATTATGCCCATTACTGAAAGAGTTGTAAAATGGTGTCATACCTATATTCAGAAAGAGGCTTTCAAAGACTACATAGAAAATATGAGGAATGATCTCTAACGTAGGAGTTAAACTTGATGAACTTAATAATTAGAACAAACTATATTTTTATTTCAAATAAACAGAAGAGAAAATGGAGAAAAATGGAAAGTTAAAGGCAAAGCTGGGGAACGAGTTAACTTTTTTTTCTGTTCTAATTCTGACTTCGTATTCATTATTTTAAAAAATTACTTGGCTCAAGATCCACCAATTTTAAAATTGCTCAGCTGCAACTCTAGCCCTAGACTCTTCTTTTTTTTTTTTTTTTTTTTTTTTCTAAGTGATAAAATAATTATGTACAGTACAGATGTATTCAAAGCTTTATTGTATAAATGCTATGTATATCATTATTACATATATGTTATGTATTTCATTATTACATAAATGTTATGTAAAATAATTTCATTAAATTCATGTGTGAAAAATAATTGTTTCGACCCAGGTTATTCTATAAAAAAATTTAAAATTAATATATAAAAAATATATGTAAATATATAAAGATAAATAAACCATGAAATGAATGAGAAGAATAAATTGAAGTGTTACAAAGACATTTTATATTAATCATTGAAAAATGTTTCAATAATTGGTATTTCCACCATTTAAAACTCATTAGATTATAACTGGTAACTGGACATTATTTTGGCTAAGATTATTTAAGAGTATTGACGAAAGAGCAATTATAAGATCAGAAGAAATGAGTAAAATTTACTGTGTGCTACAAATCTCTAGAACGAAATTACACTCTGTTGTACTTGAAGTTTATCAAAACTTAGAGCAGATGAAGCCATGAATAAAAAGGAAGAGCTTCAAAAAAGCTTTTATGGGGTTATCCATGTTATTTAAAATTGGTGAGAGTATTAGGTATTCGTTCAACCGTCTTAATTAATATCATTAAAAATATATAACTTAAATATAGAAGTTATATATACACTGAAAACCATGAACACTCTCTCAAAACACGAATGAATGCCATACAGGAAGATTGCTATTCAACATTCATGTTGGAGAGAGAAAGAGATAATTCAAACGCTCAATTATATAAACTAAAGACATGGGGCACCTGGGGGAAGTGTAGGAGGCAGATTGCTACAGTTTTCCAAGATGAAAATTAGAAAAGTTAAGTTTGAAGGGAATTAGTTTTTACAGAAGTCTTCGCTACAGATCCATCAGAGCGAACAAGAAGGTAAATGAAGACTTGCAGAAATCATTACAGATATTTGTAGCAAGAAAACTTATTAGCAGGAGTGACAAGGAGGTCAGCGGATTTCCCTTTATTGAAATTATGTTTATTTATCAAATAATACCTTTGTAAAGATTCTGAGCTGAATAAAAATTATCAAAATTGATAGAGCGAGAATTTTCCTATTCCCTGAATGGAATGAGAACAAGCGTTTAACAAAGGATTTTTTTGAGACAAGGATTTTGCCAAAGAGGGAAGAACCTGCTCTCCTTCAGATATAATTAGCTTGGAAACCAACATTTAAAAGGAAATCAGTGAACAAATTTAATAAACAAACCATATCGGAATATATGTAAAACTTTTAATCAAGCTTACGTGTTGTCTGACGCAGAAGCATGAAATTCATCTTTATTCACTAGCCAATAAGGCTTTTGAATTGAACTTGCAAACCATGACTTCGAATCCTGTACTGCCTTCAACAAAGCATTACGTTTTTCCCTTTCTTTGATGGGAGTAGTTGGAGCTTTTAAATGAAATTCCCCTACAGGTTTCTTCTCCTTCATTTGCACCTGTTTTGAAGGGCGCTGTTGTGTAGCTTCGGATTCAATACCACTGCAGTATGACTGTCTTAAGGTGTCATCATCATCAGACCACTCCTATCAAATAATAATAATAATAATAATAATAATAATAATAATAATAATAATAATAATAATAATAATTTTGCACACAAAAGACTATTTACTGAAATGAAACTTTGGCTTACCATATACTTAATAAAAATTGTGTGGCAGAAAAAACTTTTTTAAAATTGCATTTTTAAATAAGTTGTGTATTCAGTTTTGAATTTATTGCCACCATAACAAATTGAGGAATGTCAATTATTCAAGATTATGGGAGGAGGATTCAGGTAGAAACTGAACAATTTAAGGTTTGACTTCACAAAGCTGCTTTTAAATATATTTCTTAATAACAATAATTTTTGTTTTTTTAAATATTTTTAATATTTAATATTATACTTAATATAATTATTAATATTAAAAATATTCTTTTTTTAATATTTTAGTATTTTGACAATGCCTTATATTTTACCACTACAAATCAAACTTTATTCAACACTAGTAAAATTATAAAAGGAAATTTCAGATAAAAAGAAAGTGATAATTTTCCAATATAAATCCATTAAATGGAGAAACTAATAGAAAAGGAATGAAATATGCCTATTATACTAAGATAATAATGAGCTTCTTCGCTTCAGATATTCAGAAAGGTTAGAACTGAGATTATATTCTCATAACACACATAAATGTCAATAGCTCTTCCCATGAACCCCAACATCGATAAAATTTTTAGGAATATTTAAAAATGTCATCAACACCTAATATTTACTGTACTGTTTTTTAGGTGAAATATTAATTATAAAACATGTTAACAATCTTTGGGCAACTTAAGTCCTACTATTAAAAACACTATGAGCATATTCAGAATTATTATGTAACTTCATTTTTCCTAATATTCCCCATTTCGTTCTCTAATATTAGTAAAAGAAGAATTAAAGATATTTCTTTATATTTTTACTAGAGATACAAAAACTCTCACTAACAATTAACCCAACGAAAAAAAAAACACTGGTCATGTGACACCTGTAGTAGTTTTTGTGATTAAAATGCTAAATACATGTCTAAGATAAAAATAACCTTTTAAATATATATATATATATATATATATATATATATATATATATATATATATATATATATATATATATATATATATATATATATATATATATATATATATATATATATATATATATACATACACAATATTAGAAGTCAGAGAGAATAGTACTTTACCGACAAAGTATCGTCTTTATCCGGAAACTGAAAAGACTTTTCCATAAGATCATCAAGCCAATCAGTAATTGTCTCCGCCCTTGAAGAAACATCAAGAGACTCGTCAACATCTGCAGTTAAAGATGCTGTGAGACTGTCTCTCGCAGGATGTTGACTCAATTCATTCAGAAGTGAAAGAATTGACCATTTCACATCACCCTTCAAGTTTATTAAATATAAAATAAAGCAACATTATACGTTTATATATATATATGTGTATATATATATATATATATATATATATATATATATATATATATATATATATATATATATATATATATATATATATATATATATATATATATATATATATATATATTATGACGAAACACCCACTGGTCTAAAAAAAACCTATAAGATAATAATAAAAAATAACAGCATAATATATATATATATATATATATATATATATATATATATATATATAT